>BPLQ01011834.1:0-222054 GCA_021605075.1 Caerostris darwini
CCCATCAAGACTTTTCCCCTTAATCCGTTTCAATTTCCCTTTAGAATTTTCAGCCTGAGGCATCAAAGTCGTAAAGTGGCCAAATGCAGCTGAAGGATTTCTGGCTATTAGCCACACTTTATGGGGAATTAGCGAGATTGGCCGGAGCAAGAGTCCTCAACCCTTGCTGTCATCCCTTCAGGAAGAGGGGATGGTACGAAACAAAGCGTTTACTTTGGAGCGCTGAGGTATGGAAAACTACAATTTGGAGATTTTGAATCTGATTAGTCGCATTTACGACCTGGGCGATAAATGCTTTATGCATTCTTAAAAGCTTTAATTAGCTGTGAATAATTTCGGAATAAGAAGAATCTGTTTATTAAGTGGATATAGGGATTTTTAAAGTTGCTTTATATTTATGAAGAATATAGAATATTTTATAACTTTCGTGTAAAGAATCCTTTCATAAGAATTTTTTTAAAACTTATTTTGTTATCTATATAAAAGAAAATAATTGCAATTTTTAAATCGTTTAAATATATATAAAATTAATATATGCTATATTATATTTAATTTATCAATTTTGTACTAAATATAAGAATTTAGAACACTGTTGTTTGGTTATAACAGATGCGCTAAATGTCTTGGAGTAATTTGTTTGTTTGTATGTTAATTTTATCTATATTTAAACAAAATGTGGTATTTAGAATTATATATTTCGATGTTTATATAAAGATGATTTTTTAATTTATATATTACATATTAAAATTAGGAATTTATAATAATGCTTTTGGTTATAACATTCAGCTAAATACCTTAGAATAATTTGTATATGTTTTAAATTCCCTACATGCACTTTTGTTCAATATATGAAATATAAAGCTTTTTTGTAGTTGTTTTACTATCTCATTTTATTAAGCAGATTTATTATTGATAAAAAATATCTGTTACGTCACAGAGTTCACAAATTTAAAAGGAATATATTTTCTATTGAATACCATTTAGAATGCAATGTGAAAATTAAATCTAATCAAATATAAGTATTTAAAACTGACAAGTATTTGGGGAAAAAAAGGATTTTTTGGATCCTTGGATTTGTTCCCAGACTGACATTCATTTCTTTTTCTTCATTATCTACTGCAAATTATATTCAGAAAAAGAAGGGTTGGTTAAAAAGGACAGATTCACAATGTAATAATTATATGTATATTGATGTGTAGGAGCTTAAAAATTCCTACATATAAATAGGGGCGAACTAAAGCAGAAAAAGAAAAAGAAACATTCAAAACACTTTTCTATAGCCACAAAATAAAAGCGAACTTAACAATACTTTTTGCCCATCTCATAAAGGTTTAGTCCTGATTGTCGAAGTACTTTCAGGAAATTAAAGCTTTTAAGAATTTATAAAGCATTTATCGCCACGGTCGTAAACAGAACTAATCGGATTCAAAGACTCCAAATTGCCATTCACCATGCCACGACAATCGAAAGTGAGCTCTTTGTTTCGTATTCTATCCGTTACTGTAGATGGCAAGAGGTGCGGATTCTGGATCCAATCTGCCTAATTCCCATATCAAGTGACGGTTAATAACCTAAAACTCCACATTTGCATTTGGCCACTTTAGGAATTGATGGGTTTGACTAAAGATTTAAAGCGGGAAATGGAAACAAAGTTAAATGCTAACTGTTATATGATTATATAAAAACCGCTTCTATATTTATGTATAGGAACTTAAAGATCCCAACATATAAATAGGTTCAAATTAAAGTAGAAAAAGAAAAAAATCATTCAAGGCATTTTACAACAGCCACAAAATAGAAATAAACTTAACAATACTTTTTACCCATCTCATAAATATTTAGTCCTGCTTGTAAAAATACTTTCAGGAAATTAAAGCTTTTAAGAATTTATAAAGCGTATATCGCCACGGCCATAAACACAACTAATCGGATTCAAAGACTCCAAATTGCCATTTCCCATGCCATGGCAATCGAAAGTGAGCTCTTTGTTTCGTGTTATGTCTGTTACTGCTAGGAAGATGGCAAGTGTTGTGGATTCTGGATTCGGTTAATGTAGCTAATTCCCTTATAAAGAGACGGTTAATAGCCTAAAACTCTACATTTGCATTTTGGTCACTTTAGGACTTTGATGGATTTGAAGCAGGAAATTGAAAGAGAGTTAAATGCTTGTTGGACTTGGAGATTTTAGAAAAAATTTCAAATTGTGTTTTTTTAATAAAAGGCGTTTGAGATTCATGTATGTATCATTATATTATTACTGCCGGGAGGGAATAAGATTAACTTATTAACGACACTCTAAAATATACCGCAACTACATTTATTTATACACCATCCTCACTCCTTCCCAATAACAATTTTCTCTCTCTCTCTTTTCCTTATTAACTTCAGGTTCAACTCCTGGCGGTGGTATGTTTTATTTGTTCAGAATCCATGTTAAATTGTAGGTATCGGTCTAACTAGTCCAAAGTGTGCGCAAAATGACCGTGGAGAGACAAAACAAACCTTACCAACTTGTTATCTTTACTGAATTCAGTTCACAGCTGCACTTTGTTATACGAATTTACATTGAGGGCCCTGCCCTAGATATACCAAACATTGGACAAGTACAGACGGCTATCATTTGTTAGGTTAGCCTTTAGACTCTGCATTGTTTGGTAATTTTTTTAAATTTATCTTTGTAAATAAATATATTTATTATTCATCATTGGCGCAACTGCCCCATGGTAGGCCAAGGCCTTCTGCGCACTGGCAGATTTCGAGATATGAGATGTTTTCTTTTTATGGGGTAATATTTTCAGCCCTAAGCAAAACGTTCTACTGTTATATTAGACCAGGTCCTCCTGTTTTAGGGGGATTCCAAACCACTGCAAATATACATAGCATCTATTATTATTTGGTAAGATTTTTAAAATTATGTTTGTAAATATTTATTTTTCTTCTTTTTCATTGGTGCAACAACCCCAAGTCAGCCAAGATCATTTGCCAGATTTCGAGACAGGAGATGTTTTCTTTTTCGAGGCAGGGTTGCTCAACGCATTACATACATATTAGACTTTGACCTACAGTTTAAAGGGGTTTCCGAAGCTCTACGCATATCCATGGCAACTCTGGGACTTGAACCCGAAACCTGTGACATCGAGACCTTGAACGTTAATCACTAGGCGATCAGGCCTCAAGAAAAGTATACCTACACTAAATTTTGTGTAAAGTGGGTATTTTATTTTCTTTAAAATTTTACTCTTTCTAAGCGAGGCATTAATTTTTTTTCTCTTTTATCCAATATTTAAAACTGTCATTATTCCCTTTTTTTATTAAATTACATTACTTCAAAAATGATTCATTATCATGGTTGAATAATTGCACAAAAGTAATTTAAAATTCATCGCAAAATTTCATTTAACGTATGTTTATTTTCATACACAAAATTTAAACATGTTAAATATTAAAAGTTCTGGAGTCTTGTTTATTGCTTTATAAACTTTAAGTGCTTGTTTTTTAAATTGTTTTTAATCCGAAAGCATCATTAATATTAATCGATGTGTATTAGATTACAAAATTTCCGTGTGCTTCTTTTACCAAAATAAAATAATACTAATTAAAAAAAAAGCAGCTGATTTATAATTCACTTCTTCGAGAATTTGAGAACTTCAAAGGGAAAAAAAAATATCTACAAGAGAAAATAAGAAGAAAATAAATAAAAACTTTGAACAAGTAGTTAATTAATTTTTAATAAGCGAAGGTCTTTAAAAGAAAATCAAAAACATCTTTTTTTTTTTGTTTCTGTTGTTGTCTGGTGATCAAACACGAAGGGTGCTTGCAAGAAGTGCTTAAATTAAATATGTCACATGAGTCACATGAGTCAATGAGTCAATGTTAGGGCGAAAAAATGAGGTTTTTACTTCTAAGAGACAAGGAACATCTGTCATCCATTATGAGTGGAATTGGGGTTCACAATCTTGAAAAATTTTCGGCATACATAAAAATATGAAAATTATTACGAATGAAGTATAACATAAAGTAACATTAATACAATTTTTAAGAATCAAAACTCTACAATAATTTATACTCCCTAAAAATATTTTAATAATTGATATACATTAATAATGCTTTAATAAATAATACAGACTACAAGATGCTTTAACAATTTACACACACTACAAAATTGTTTAATAATTTATACACACTATAAATTCTTTAATAGTTTATTCACACTACAAAATGTTTTAATAATTTATACACACTATAAAATGCTTTAATAATTTACACACATTAAAAATGCTTTAATAATTACACATAATACAAAAGATTTTAATAATTTATACATAATACAAAAGGGTTTAATAATTTATACACACTACAAAATGCTTTAATAGTTTTTACACACTACGAAATGCTTTAATATTTTATACACAATACAAAATCCTTTAATAATTTATACATACTACAAGAGTCATTAATAATTTATATACAGTACAAAATGGTTTAATACTTTATACACACTACAAAATGCTCCAATATTTTAAACAAACTACAAAATTTTTTAATATTTTATGCACACTGCAAAATGCTTTACTAATTTATATACACTACAAAATAATTTAATAATTTATAAGCACTTACAAATTATTTAGTAATTTATATACACAAAAGGCTTTACTGTATATACAATACGATTTGATAAAACAAGAAAAAAATGAATTAAGTTATGAAATAAATTCTCTAAAAATGTTTGTAATCTTAACAAAAACTACTAAATATTATTATTTAAACACGCAATATCGATTCATTTCCTTTCTTTCGAGTTTCTCGTATCATTATGTGGTTTTTATTGCAAATAATTATTCTAATGTTGATAATTCTATTGTTACGATGATTACGTTAACGATGATTATTCTAAAGTTAAAAAATTATCATTTCTAATTCATAAATGTATTGTAGTTTTAAATTCTAGAATAATTTCTAATCATTTAATAAGATATTTAATTGCAACTTTATTAAAACAATTTAAATATTTAACTATATGAAGTATTTTAAAATATTAATGAAATGCAATTAAAGTCTAAAGTGTGTAGCCAAATAAAATATTAAAAGGAAACATAATGAAGTTAAACAACTCATTATAACAAAAGGAATAATAAATGTTCTTCATTTATACATTTAAACTAAAAGAAAACACAACATACGCTTCATTTTTGAAGCGTCATTTTCATCCATTTAATGGGAAGCCACTCAATGTTCGCTCTTACCAAACATTTCATATTAATGCATAACTAGGCAGTAATTATTATTTTATGATTCTAAGTACAACGTAGTTCATTAAAAATAAATTAAAATGACGTTTGGTATTATAAGGCCATTTTGAAATATTAAAAGAACTTCGAATTATTTACTTTTTTTACAGGTTAAAAAATACATAAAGACAGACTTAATATGTTAACGAGTGACGTTACTTGTTTCACCATTCGTTTAGTTAATTGATTAAATTAAAATACAATCACCCAAAAAGGAATTTGTCCAGTAGTGTTTTTTTTCTATTCGTGATTTTCCAACTGAACGAATTCATTAGTTACTTCAATCAGGCCTTTCTGAATCGTTCTTTAAAAAGGAATCTGGAATGAGAACTTCTTGATGCCACCAGATTTGTAGAAAATGGAGAGCATTAGTCTTTAAATCTTTTTGTTCTCCTGCATTTCTTAATCTCCTTTTTTTTCTTTTCTTTTCGTTCTTTAAGTCTTTTACTTAAAGAGCAATTCTTTGAAAAGTAAAAAGAAAAAAAAGGAGCCATTACTTTTCGAGTCTAAGTAATTTTTCGAATAAGAAAATGGGGGCTATAGTTTGATTCTCATTTGTTTCAATTGAGATCTATCAGTTTCTATTGACTTCCATGCTCATCACGACGCCAGTCCCAAAGAATTACTGACAGCATAGAATTTTCGTAGCTTTTAATATCATTACAAATTAAACAGATGTTAACTTTTTCTTCAACTCTACTTTTTAGCTCATCAGTTTTAATTGTTTGTTTCTTTTTATAGTGATAAAAGAAAACTCACGTACTAATGAAATCTAAATTTAATTTTCTTTTATTGTTTTCACATATGATTCTGAAATAAACTTTTATATGACATCACCTAATCAAAAAGGGATATTTATTTTTTATTAAGTTCAACAGTGTCAGCATGTTATTATATTTTGAAATTTTTTTTCGATATTATTGTACAATTGTTTAAAATACTATTTAATTCATTTTATATGGCTATTACACACGCAAGCAAATGCAATGAAACTCTTGCTCAATATAATTCAATAATTTATTTTTGATGAAAGATTTAAAATATATTTTTCCTTATATTTCATTGATATTAAGTTAAATTATTTATCGGAAATAACTTAGAGTGAAGACTTAGATTTTGATGAAATTAATATTTATTTCATATTGCATTTATTATCTACACTAAAAATATATATGTCACATGATCATATAAATGTACTTTATATGGTCCTATACTCTAAGTACATTTTTATAGTCTATAAGGGCATTTCCATACGTAAACCGTAGTCTATGACTGGTCATAGACTATGATCTATGACCCCATATTTATATGGCCATATAAATATATCACCAAAGATTATGGTGCTATATATCTATCAACAAAAATAGATTATATAATACTATAAAAACTGTTGCTAAGGTCTCATACATTGCATTCTATAATTTAAAAACAGTTATATTAGTTTTAAGATTAAAAATCTATGCAATACCTATTTGTTTTCTTTAAATTTCTTAGCTTTGCAAGGTTTAAAAGTAGAGAAAATAGAAGTTATTGATACGAGGCATTTTTTTTTTTTAAATTTTGAGTAACATATGGAGATAAATTTATATAATTATCACATGCTTATACTTCTAATTATATTAGTTAAATTTTGCTTCTGAATTTCTCTTAATGTAGCTGATACTATTTTATCATCTAATAATATTTTAATAAAATTTTTTAATAACATTAAAATATATATGATAAAATTATTAAATAACAATATAAATCGCCGATATGTATAATAATATTGCTATTGTATGCAGTAAAAAATTTCAATTTCAAAAACTGAATTCTGCTTTTAGGAAATTATTATTTAATAATTCTGTTAAATATCCATATTAATAACATTAAGTACTAAGCGTAAATGAATAAAGAAATTTCATCATCATTTCAACCAAGCATCAATTGAAGGCCTTGTAATTATCATAAATTGATAAATTGCAATACATTAATTATTAATGAAATAGAGTACATAAACAATTGGATACATAACCAATAAACTAACAAAAATATATGAATAGTTTTATCTGCATATGCGTAGTTTTCTAATTACGCAAATGCAGATATTTCATTTCATTAAGCTCATTTCATTAATTTATTTCATAAAATTCTTTTAATTATGTTAAGTCATTAATCTCTCAAGATAAATGTTTAATGGAAATAGTAATTGTCCTAATGAATTAACCATATATATAAGTACCACTATATGTGTTCTAATAGATATGAAGAAACTATTCCTGAATAAGTGCTGCATGAAAGATTTCTGTCGAAATGTCGTCTACTTACAGTAAAACGAAACCAAAAATAGATGAGGTTGTCTTAAAAATAAATGTCTCTCAAATGTATATGATGAACACATTCTGTCTAAAACCATACGGCGTAAATGTTGAATAAAAATGGTAATTTTTAGTAATAAATTCGGAACCGTATTATATATATACTATATTATATAAATACCATTAGTATTATATAAATACCATTAGTATTATATAAATACCACTTGCATAATATAAATACCACTAGATGTGTTCTAATAGATACGACGAATTTAACGTCGAATAAATGATGTAGGAAAGATTTCTGTCGAAACGTCATCTACTTACAGTAAAATGAATCCAAAAATAGATGAGGTTGTATTAGAAATAAATGTCTCTCTTGTGTATAATATGATGAACTCATTCTGTCAAGAACAATACGACGTGTCGCTTTTTATTTTAGCATTACAAATTAGTAAGGGTTACATAAACCATATTACCCTTTTAAAAATCAATTTGATCTTGAGTTGTGAATATTGAGTGGAAATAATATTATGAATAAAATGTATTAATTTGATACAAGAAATTTTGGAGAAATCGTAAGTTCCGAAGATTCTATTTCCTAGACAAAACAATTTCCTAGCCATGAAAGGGACCTACAGAGTTACGGAGTTTAGAATTTTGTTTGAATTTATATATAAACAGCTTAGTTCTCTCTCACTTAATTAAGGGGACTTTATTTTACAGAGTGATTTCCGCTATGACAGAATATTTAGACTGACAGTATTTTCCAAGATTTCTTTACATCTATGTGTTTCAAAATGTGTAACAACAACCCTTAAATTGAGGAGGTTGTCTTAAAAATAAAAGTCTCTCTTGTGTATAATACAATGAGTTCATTTTGTCTTAATACATTTGGAACTGTATTCTATAAATACCACTTGCTGTGTTCTGATAGAGACGACGAATTTAACATCGAATAATTGATGTAGGAAAAACGAAACCAAAAATAGATGAGGTTGTCTTAGAAATAAATGTCTTTCTTGAGTATAATATTTTAAACTCATTCTATCAAAAACCACATGGCATGTCGCTTTTTATTATAGCGTTATAAATTAGAGAGTATAACATATACCATAGTACTCTTTTAAAAATCAATTTGATTTTCCGTTTGTGAATATTAAATTGAAAGAATATTGTTATTAAAATGTAATAATATGACACGAGAATTTTTGGGGAATATACAAAATATTTTTTTTTAGCTCTTTCTTTTTAATATTCAACGTTCCTAAGAAAAATATTTTCTTTTGAAAGCTAAACAATTCTCTAACTATGAAAATGACCTACAGTGTTACGGAGTTTAGAATTTTGTTTACATTTATATAAAACAGCTTAGTTCTCTTTCACTTAAGTAATGAGACTTTATTTTAGAGAGTGACTTGCGCTTTGACAGATTGTTTAAATTGGTCTCCTGAGTATTTTACTGGATTTCTTCTCATTCATATGTTTCAAAATGTGTGACAACTACATTAAATGTCTTTCATGCCGCCATTTCTCTCTCTATTCTTACTGTGGGAGCTTTGCAGAGGTTTCGCAGTAATCATCTTGAGTAATATTTAAATGTTATTTTCGAATTATATAGAAGATTTTATTAACAATTATATAATATTTGCTTATAAAGTATTTAATCTGTTATGTAATATGTTCCATTAATAATTAATGTACTGCAATTTCCCAATTTATGATAATTGAAAGACCTTAAATTGATGCATGTTTTCTTGGTTTACTTACACTTAATATTTAATGTTGTTAATATGTATATCCAGCAGAATCCTTAAATATTATTTTTCTGAAAGCAGGATTAAATTTTTGGAATGGAGTTTTCATACGAAATTCGATAGCAATTTTTAATAATATTAGTATACAGATTGGTAATTTATATTATTATTGTAATAATTTTTACCTATATATTTGTACTTTATAATTTTGTTAAATGATACAATATTATTATAGTTATTTTAAGAGAAATTCAGAAATATAATTAAACTATTATTATAAGAAGTATAGGTATATAAATGTTATATGTTAGTTAAATTAATTTATGTTAGTTA
The DNA here is from genome assembly GCA_021605075.1 of Caerostris darwini. Taxonomy (NCBI): domain Eukaryota; kingdom Metazoa; phylum Arthropoda; class Arachnida; order Araneae; family Araneidae; genus Caerostris; species Caerostris darwini. The sequence continues at coordinate 9,679 of BPLQ01011834.1, forward strand.
AAATTTCAAGAACAAATTCCCTAGTATCAATATTTTCTATTTTCTTTTCTTTCAAATCTTGTTAATTATATTTAAGAGTGACAAAAATTAAGAAACTGAACATATTTTTCTCTTTTTTTTCAGATCTTTTAAGTTGATATAATTCGTCATTTATACGGTAAATTTATCAAATGATTATTTAGAATAATACATAATGGCAATGATATAGACAATTATAAAAAAATCAACAAGAAAAACAACAACAAGGGAATAGAGTGCTTTAGTCTGTGTCGTTGTCTTAATATGTGAAACAGATCTTCATGGGGAAATATTACGAGTGCTAAAAGGGAATGGGTCAAATAAGAATGCTACAATGTATCTGTAGTAATTGAAGTAGACTACATAAATTGTGTACTGCAATTTACTGAAAGTTTTGACAAAGATATAGCCGAAAGTCGATAATGGTGTTCCCAAAGGTAGAGGGACCATTGGATTCATTTCTACTCCGGCTCTGTGCTAACATTATCTCCACATGACATTTTGAACTTTTTGAATTTTTTTTCCCCTCTGCTTAGTGTTTTATGTTCCCTCAAATTTTGCTTCCACTTCATTGCATAAAAGAGAATATTATTACATTTCCCTGAAGATTTCATTTATTTCTGAATTTTACTCTTATAAATTTTATATTTAATTAGATATCGCCAAGGCCTTAAATGTGAATACTTCATTTCCGTAATAAGTAATAAGTACTAAAATGAAAATATTTTGCCAACTATCATTAATTCATTTTATGTCTTATTTTACCTAATCTATTATCATTTTAAATACACTCTAGAGAGTTATCATAAATACATCAAATTGTGCAAATGCTAATATCTATCAAAATTAGGACATTATTGTCTCATAACAGAAATCATATCTAATAAAAAATTTGATGGAAGTAATTTGCAATATTTTATGTATTTCATTTTGTTCACTATAATTTTTTTAAATAATTGAATTAATTGATCTTTATACGTATAGTAGTTGGTTAATTTGATGAAAAATTTCGTTAGTAGGTATGAAGAATCCAAATAGAATTATGCAAAAAATAGGTCGTTACAATATCATATATGAACGTATGAAGGTTTTGCCGACATGCACAGACAATGAAACGTAAAATAATCCTATAGAAATATTTATTTTACATCATGTTAATATTTCAATTTAAAGGAATAAAAGAGCAAAGTAATTCCTGTAAAAGCCACTGTTTACTTAAGAACCTCAGAAAAATATTACATTGTAGAGTAACGTTAGCCTTGACATTAAAACAAAAAAAAACCTAATAACTTTATTCGAAAAAAAAAAAAATTCTTTTGTTTGTCGCCATAATGGAATTTTCAGTAATAAGAGCTGATTGGCTCGCAAAAGAAGCCACCAATAGAGAAACAATTAAATCAATTGTATCAAACTCTTATTACGAAAAAACCCATCAAACTTGTAGGATGTGGGATAGTTTGTATATAGATGAAGTGAAGATTAGGTGAAGTATTTTCCCTTTAATCTCTAGAGATTTTAACTCATTTTTTTTAAAAATTACATCGTTTGTGATTGGACCTGACAATTTTAAATCTTGTTTAAACAGATTAATTTTAATTTTTGAATCTTCAATTAATTTTTGAATCTTCAATGTAGATGGAGTAAAAAATGCTTACAGTGTTCTTTTCGGAGTGTCTTTTCAGTGTTCATAGGTTAATTAAAAAAATTTTAAGAAAATAAAAAAAAACAAATATTAAAAAATATTTTAAAAATATGAAAAATTAGATGTTAAAAAAACATATGGTTTTTCAGAATATTGCCATGTAAATAAACGTCCTGGGAATTTGTACTTTGTATTAATTGGTTAAATATTTAACCAAATTATTCATGCAATTCATTATAACATAAGTAGGGGTATCAGAATATGGGGTACAAGATTATCGATCGTTACTATATAATACTCAGATAATTTGTGTCAATTAAAATCATTGTTGAGCAAATTAAAGCAACACAGACAATCGACAAATAAAGCATTTTGAAGCGAAATGACTTTTAATGATTCCTGTTCTAATGTAACAAGGTAGTGATCATCTATAGGTATAAATCAGCACAAAATGAACAGTATAGTTAGTTCACTTCAGTGGCAAAGGTTTCAGAACTTTCTGTCTCGATCTTTATACAAAAGTATAACTTTGAAAGCATATTTATCTGAAAAATTAGGATTTTGAGTACAATGATGAGAAAGAAACAACAGAGAACGATGGGATTAAAATTATTATAGAGGTCAATAGGCATGTATGTCATTTTCAGAATATTTTAATTCACGAACTTATTCAAAATCACCCTATATATTATGGAAATTAGAACACACAGATGGGAATACGCATTATAAAATTGATGTGTTTAGGAGCAGTAGTTATGAAGTAACTCCAGAAGTAGTTCAAAAAATTAGATTCGGAGAACGTGTAAGCCAGGCAACGGGTTCGGCCCGTCCCATTTACCTTCTTGGTCATAAAGAGATGGTCTGTAGATTGCTCAGGGGAAATTTTGTCCTTGGAGGAAAAGCAAGCCTCACAAAAGTATGAAATTGCATAAGTAGTTTTGCAATTTTTATCGACTAAGCTTTGTTTGTAATACTATGTTCATTTTCTGATTTTGTTCCTTTTGATGTATATAAACAACCATTTAAATTTGTCAATACTTCAGTCACTATAAGTTCATAGTAAACACAGTAAGATTATAATATTATTGTATGTAATTATTATAATAATTGAGCTCATTATTTCATTGTCATTGGGAACATACTTGTCATTGTATTTTACAGAAGTTTGTATAGATGTGTTTTCATAGTATAAGTCAAATATTTATCTTTACATATTTGACGTTGTTTTTGATGGTTCTTTTAAATGGATGTACCTGTCTATTGATTGCACTGTAACAAACAATATTTTTAAAAATATTTTCAAAATATTTATTAGTACTATCAGATCTTACAGTTTTTTTATCGAAATGAAAACATTGTGGCAATTACTGGAAGGGTTAAACTTCGATTTTTTTTTTTTACTTCCTGAGTTAAACCTACCATCTTTTTACGAGTGAGACCATCATTATCAATCCTGATTCGTTTCCGATGTCGGGCCGTAAAGTACCTCGAAGATTCTTACAACAAGGAAGCCATCACATTTTCCAATCTTGGTTCTTCCTTTAAGTAATCGGATTTCATCCTCTGAAAGGTTGTCTGACATCTTCTTCACCTCCCCATTTCAAGCAGTCCCAGGGAAGGAAGAGCAAATGAAGGAAAGCCTAACGCTGGACTGGCTGCAGTAAACGACTCCCCATCTGATAACGAGATCAATCGGAGATAATCCATTGGGGCTAAAATAGGAAGAAGTAGTAAAAAATAAGTAAAGACAAAATCCTGGGAACAGAAAGAGTGGAGCTGGATGCAAACGGTCGATATAAAAGAGGCAGTGGTGGAAAAAAAAGAGAGCTTGTTATCGTGTGACTTGATTCATCTGCAACCTGCTCTCCAAATCAGATTGGAATCGATTAATCAGACACTTAGGGTAGAAGCGAATTGATCAAAGAATTACTTTTTCGCCGAGTTTACATTGGCACGATCTAAGTTGTTGTCGTTTAGAAGAAGATTTTTAGAGAAACTAAATCCAAGACATTCTCCAATTAAGTGAGAAAGAAGTGGAATGAGAATTTACTACTAATAAGGGTAATTACAAATGGGGAATTTTAATTTTATTCATGTTTTTGGCTTGTAACAAAATACTATCGGCTATATAAATTTGGCTTGTAACAAAACTGCAAATTCTACAGATATTATTAAAAATTTTATTGACTTTATGTCTTTTATTCTTGTTATTTTAGACTAAAAAAAAATTAAATAAGATAAATAAAATAAGTTTTATTTTAGTTACTGGTAATTTTTTTTATTGTAATAAGTTTAAATAATATATATATACCATTTATTTTTAACAAAGCACAGTTAAAAAATAAAATTAAAATTATGATTTAAGGATCTAAAGCTATTGTCATTTAGAAGGAGATTTACAGAGAAACTAAATATGAGATATTCACCAAATAAATGAGAAAGAAATCGAATGAAAATGTACAATTAATAAGGGTAATTAAATATGTTTCATTTTAATTTTATGTTATATTTATGTTTTTTACATTATGTTATTTTAAGTTATGTATTTGTTACATAATTTGAATCAAAACTGCAAATTCTAACGATAGTATTGAAAAGCTTAGTAGCTTTATATCGTTTTTTGTGCTATTTTAGAGTAAAATTCTTGAAAAAGATAAATAATGTAATACTAGTTTAGTTTAGTTTTAGTAAATGTAAATTTTTATTACAATAAATTTAAATAATTTATGAATAATAATTATTCTTAACAAATCCCAATAAAAAAATAAAATATAATAAAAACATTTGAGTTTCTAAGTTGTTGTCATTTAGAAGGAGAGTTACAGAGAAACTAAATATAAGCCATTGTCCAAATAACTGAAAAGGAAGTGAAAAAAGTATGCACTACTAATAAGGGTAATTAAATCTGGCGAATTTTAAATTTAATTATGTGCAAATGTGCAAATTCTATAGATAGTATTCAAAATTTTATTGACTTTGCAAATAATGAAAATAATGTTTAATCTTATTTTAAATGTTAATAATGAAAATAATGTTTAATAATAATAATATTAATATTGAAAATAATGTTTATTCTTATTTTAAATTAAAAAGATAATTATTTTGATTTACTTTAGCTAATGTAAATTTGAATTTTTATTGTAATAAGTTTAAATAATCTATATTAAATAAAAATAAAGACATTTGCGGTTCTAAGTTGTTATCATTTAGAAGGAGATTTACAGAAAAACTAATTACGAAAATTATTTCGTATAAATAAAAACGGTCTGAATTAAAAACATACTACTAAAAGCAAAATTGAAGTTAGTGAATTTTCATTCATATTTCAAAATAATATTTTTTTTCACAATTTTGTTGTTTGATATTTTGTATTCAAACAAAAAATTGTTAGAATAGTATTCAACAAACTAGTAACTTTGTGTTATTGGAATTAAAATATTGAATAAAATATTTAAAATAATAATAATCTTTTGATAGTAAATTTTATATTTTGTTGTTTAAGTTTGATTTAGCATTTATCACTTAATGTATTTAATAGAGTTTAATTAAAGTGTAAAACAAAGACCTTTGAGTATATATATTTTAAAAATTTATAGATAAATTAAATTAGAGAAATTCTTCAAATAAATAAAGTTATATCGTTTAAATATTGATCTTTTTACATTTGTATATTAATTTGTAACTTAATAGATAATAAGTAGGGTCGTATTAAAAAAAATAAACTTTTTATATTGTAAAATAGAATAAAATATTTTAATATCATAATTAAAAAAATAAGAATTCTGGTTTATTTTAATATGCATATTTTAATATCTTTTAACAGAATTCAATTAAGTTAATAGCAAAGAACAAAGACTTTTGAAGTTAAAATCTTCATAATAATATATACCTTAACAAATTTTTAAATTATTGATACTTTTATAAAATAACCATAATAACCATAATAATAAGTTACGATAGATATTTTTTATTATTATTTTATTTGATAACGAAATTATTAACTTGAATATTAATATCAAAAATATAGTTTAAAATATGATTTTTATGCATCATTTTCTTGTATGTCTGGTCGTGCATGTTAGAATAGATATATTTATACAAAAATAAATGATTGATTTATGATTTTATTCAAGAAAGAACTTTCAAATCTAAATATCTGAACATTAACATCTACTATTGATACAATAAATATTATTTTCTCATATTTTAATAAGGGTTTCTCTTTTGTGAAAATAGGAACATAAAAGATTTTTTCGAAGCTACATCTAATGCAAATAAGAATTACACGAAATTTAAAAATGCTGTTTAAAATTCAGGAGAGAGTAGATTTTCAAATTTGCTTAACTAAAACCTTAACTACTTCCAGCATAGTTACAAATCAGAGGTTTTATCTTAATGATAATATTTCACGGGATGAGAAACAACCTCGTGTTAAAGGAAATATTCCTTTTAAAGATCTTTACATTGTATTATTTACGAACAAAGTTAGATCAAGAAATACTGATTTCATGTTTCTAACTTCAACCAAAGATAAATTACAAAGTATACAACTGGGTATTCTACATACTTAAGAAAATAAATGTTTTAACACAGTGGGTTTAAGTTCTCTCAAATTTTGGAAGCTAAGCAAAATAATTTATACTTTAATTCTTTATTTTTATTTATTAATAAGCATCATAAAAATGTGGAAGAGAATTTAAAGAGAATATTCATAATTTTATTTTTAATTAAATATATATTTCCATAATAAAAAATTTTGTATAAGAAAGCCCTATATCTTTATACACTGAAGTGACAAAAGTCATGGGATAGCAATATGCAAATTTTCAGATGGCAGTAGCATCGCGTAGAACAGGTATAAATGCGCAGTGCTTTCGCAGAGCTTTCATTTCTGTTCAAGTTATTCATGTGAAGAGGCTTTGACGTGATGCTGATCGCACGACGGGAATTAACAGACTTTGAACGCGGAATGTTAGTTGGAGCTAGACGCATGGGTCATGCCATTTCGGAAATCGTTAGGGAATTCAACATTCCCAGATCCACTGTGTCAAGAGTGTGCCGAGAGTATGAAATTTTAGGCATAACATCCCACCATGGACAGAGCAGTGGTCGACGTCTGCAAAGAGTCGTAAATTCTAACAGACAAGCAACACTGCGTTAAATAACCGCAGAAATCAATGTGGGACGTACAAGGGACTTGTCTGTTAGAACTGTGCGGAGAAATTTGGCTTTCTTGGGCTATTCCAGCAGAAGACCCACTCGAGTGCCTATACTGACAGAACGACATCGCTTGCAGCGACTCTCGTGAGCACGTGAGCATATCGGTTGGTCCCTAGATGAATGGAAAACCGTGGCCTGGTCCGATGAGTCACGATTTCAGTTGGTAAGAGCTGATGGTAGGGTTCGAGTGTGGCGCAGACCCCACGAAGCAATGGACCCAAACTGTCAGCAAGGCACTGTTCGAGATGGTGGTGGCTCCGGAATGGTGTGGGCTGTTTTTTCATGGCATGGACTTGGTCTTCTGGTGCGCTGGACCGAACATTCATTGGAAATGTTTATGTTCAGCTACTTGGAGATCACTTGCAGCCATTCATGGACTTCATGTGTCCAAACAACGATAGGATTTTTATGGATGACAATGCGCCATGTTACCGGGCCACAACTGTTCGCGATTGGTTTGAAGAACATTCTGGACAATTCCAACGAATGATCTGGCCACCTAGATCGCCCGACATGAATCCCATCGAGCATTTATGGGGCATCATCGAGAGGTCTGTTCGTGCCCAAAATCCTGCACCATCAACGCTTTCACAATTATGGAGATCTATCGAGACAGCATGGCTCAATATTCCGGCAGAAGACTTCCAACGACTTGTTGAGTCCATGCCACCTCGAGTTGCTGCACTTCGCCGAGTGAAAGGAGGGCCGACACGATATTAAGAGGTATCCCATGACTTTTGTCACTTCAGTGTATATATAATTCTTCTGTACGTGTGTTTATCATTGAACTCCTCCTAAACGTTTGGGCCGATTTTGATGAAATTTAGTATTTGTGTTTCAATGGGTCCTTGTATGGTTTAGATTCAAAATTGGACCTGGTAGGTGGCGCTGCACTCGGGTTCTTCTGTACGGGTATTTGTTACTGAAATCTTCCTAAACGGCTTGACCGATTTTAATGAAAATTTTTGTGTGCGTTTGACAAAACGTGGAGAACGTTTTTATAATAACCCTAGGTTCGCGCTATACACTTTATTGTTATTTGCCGCATGATAGTGCTGCAACATTTCATCTTACCATTCAAACGATATCCATGAAAATTAATATGCCCATATATTGGAACATGGAGAATATATTCGCTATATGTAGTTTTCTACAATGCATTTATTTTTTCGGGACAACTTATGTCGAGTTCCGCTGTATAATTTTTAAGCTTAAACGATGACTATAATGATCTAAGGAAATATTTAGTAGCATTTATGTGAAAAAATGAATTATAAAAATAAATTTAGTTTTTAAATTTACTGTCATACAACAAATTTACAATATTTGCATCTAGTTAAATTAAATTCGCTAAATAAAAAATATCGTTTGATTTTAGTAATAATATTATATGAAAAATGAAAACGAATTGTACCATAAAATGTTAATTTTTACATCAAAAATCAAAAATTTTATCAAAAATTGTATATTATGTTTTATTATTTATAAATTCAAATGGTTCTTCATACAAAAGGATCTAAATCTATGAAAACATTAATGTTAATAACAATAAAAAGGAATCATTTTAACTAAGATTAGTATTATCATAGAGAATAAATTGTTATCTATTAAATTAATACATTGCTTTTTATGTATTATTGTAAAAATTTAGTAATTCTTATTTTTATTGTAAAAATAAATTAACTTTATTTAACTTTTACTTTAGCTTATTTTATTTTTCCACTGTATTGTAAATAAATATTGCTAATTTTCAAGACAATCTAATATTTTTATTACATTAAAACCAATTTATAAAAGTGCCACTGTTTTCCTTTATATTATTTACCAGATCAGATAAAAAATTATGTCATGTTTGGATTTCTTATACAAAAGTTATAAAATCATAATGTTAATCATAAACATAAAACAACTTTAAAAATCCGTACCTAATCTAAATAAACAGACTCTCCTTATTCCGAAATTACTCACAGCAAATTAAAGTTTTCAAGAACGCATAAAGCATTTATCGCACAGGTCGTAAATTCTATTAATCAGATTCAAAATCTCCAATTTGCAGTTTTCCTTACCTTAGCGCTCGAAAGTAAACGCGTTGTTTCCTTTTATCCCATCTTGCTGAAGGGATGACAGCAAGGGATGAGGACCCTTGCTTCGGCCAATCTCGCTAATTCCCCATAAAGTGTGGCTAACAGCCAGAAACTCTTCAGCTGCATTTGGCCACTTTACGACTTCGATGCCTCAGGCTGAATATTCTACAGGGAAATTGAAATGGATTAAGGAGAAAAGTCCTGATGGGTATGAAGGCTGAGGGAAAGATAGAATTTAAAGCCTTCTACACTCATGTCCATAAATTAAGGATAATTCAGAATCACACAGAAATTGAACTCTAAAATAAAATTTCACATGTAGAATTATCACACACATCTTGAAGAAGAATATGCAAATTGCACGAAACCACCAGATGGCGCGGATAGTACGTCACAATGACGAGAGTGTAAGAGAGGGGTATATAAGGAATGGTGGCAAAGAAGTAAAATTGTTCACAAGCGCTTTAAAACACTTTCAGTGCAATAACCGCATAGTTATGACACAAAGAAGCATTTGTAGGATTTTTTACGTGGTAGAATTATCGGACTACTGGAATGTGGACGTACCCAGCTGGAAGTATCCGAGGAACTTGAAATTGCCCAGAGTGTCATCTCCAGGCTATGGAGATGACACTCTGGCAGATGACACTTTGGAGATGATGGAGATTTTGATGGTAATGGGAGTAGATGTTACAGAACAGGTCGCCCCCGAGTTTCAATGCAGAATGAGGACCGGTATTTAGCAGTTACTGCCAAAAGAAACAGACGGAGCACAGCATCAGACCTGTCTCGTCAACTCTCTTCAGCAACCGGTACGACAGTTTCAAGGCAGACCGTGTACAGACGCTTAGGGCACATTTCTCTATATGCTCGTAGGCCTGTCAGTTGTTTCCACTTACCGCAACTCACTGTCGCCTGCGATTAACCTGGAGTAGTGAGCATGCATTGTGGACACCGCAACAGTGGTCTTGTGTGATGTTTCCCGATGAGTCCAGGTTTAGTTTGCAGTCTGATTCTCGCTGGACTTTCATATGGAGAGCGCCAGGTACCCGTTACGTTTTTACCCGTAATTTTATAGAACGACACAGTTACGGTGGTGCAGAATGGCTCGTTTGGGGAGGAATTATTCTTGGTTCCAGAACTGAAAATGCATGTTCAGAGTGTAACGATGACAGGCCACATCTATCGGGATGTCCTTCTGAAACAACATGTACGTTTGTTTCGGGGCGCCATGGATGCTGAATTTCTGTTTATGGATGACAGCGCCCGTCCTCACCGTGCAAACATTGTAGATGAATGCCTTCAATTAGAGGATATCACCCGTATGGATTGGCCAGCATACTCACCGGACTTGAATCCAATACAGCATGTGTGGGATATGCTTGACCGACAAATTGCAGCCCGACAACCGCCTCCCACCTGTCAACCTTAACTTCGGAGGGCATTGCTTGATGAGTGGTGTAATATTCCACAAGATCAGATTGATAATTTGATACTCAGCATGCCTAGGCTTTGTAAGGCCTGTATTGCATCGTCCGGGAGACATACTCCATATTAACCATCATACTAACCATGTTACACTGTTTTTTTGTAAATAGGTTCTTTTTTGAAATTTGCTCCAGAGAGTAAAAATCGCAATTTTTATTAATTATGTCAAACATATAGCATCTTTTTTGCTCTTTACCTTTTGTTTAATAAATAGACTTCCCAAATAAGTCAAATTTGTTTTACTTCTGTCTCTTTCTTTGCCTGAACTTCATCATCCTTAATTTATGACATGAGTGTATTTTAAAATCTGAGTGCTATAAATATATATATAATTTATAAATTATTTTTTAAACCTTGGTTAAAAATAAAATTTTGTCATTATTTTTATATATTTTTAAACATTATTTGGTGTGTAGAATAAGATGAAAAGTTTTCTTTGTATGTCTCTGTTTCTTTCAATCTATAATTTTGCATTAAAATAAAGAATTTATAAAACATTGTTGTTGATTATAACAGTTGAGCTAAATGTCTAGGAATAATTTGTTTATTTTTATATTATTTTCATATATATTTAAACAATATATGTTATGAATATGAAATTAATAGAAAGTTAAAATGCTTAGAATGTTTTTGACACTATATTAAATATAAAAACATATAAAGATAATTACACCTTTGTATGTCTTTGTTTTTTATTCTTCTAATTTATCAATTTGCATTAAAATTAAAAATTTATAACATTAATTTATAAATTTCTAATTTTAACATAAAATACGTAAATTAAAAGAAATAAGAACAAAAATGTATCTAGAAAAGTTCTCATCTTATTCTACACATCACATATTGTTTAAATATATATACAATTAATGGATAAATTGAATTTAAAACCAAGGTTTAAAAGTTAAGTTATAATAAGGATATTAATCGGGATGTAGGAAACAAAATATTTATATCACGCGGATTTTAGAATAGAGCACTAGAAATTCAAGACTTTTACCCTTAATCCATTTCAATTTCCCTGTAGAATATTCAGCCTGAGGCATCGAAGTCGTAAAGTGGCCAAATGCAGCTGAAGAGTTTCTGGCTATTAGCCACACTTTATGAGGAATTAGCGAGATTGGCCGAAGCAAGAGTCCTCATCCCTTGCTGTCATCCCTTCAGCGAGAGGGGATGGTACGAAACAAAGTGTTTACTTTCGAGCGCTAAGGTATGGAAAACTGCAATTTGGAGATTTTGAATTTGATGAGTCGCATTTACAACCTGGGCTATAAATGCTTTATGATTTCTTAAGAGATTTAATTTGCTGTGATTAATTTTGGAATAAGGGCAGTCTGTTTATTAAGTGGAGATAGAAATTTTTAAAGTACCTTTATGTTTTTAAGGAATATAAAGCATTTTATAACTTTTGTATAAAGAGTTCAATGGTATACCTTTTTTTAAAACTTATTTTGTTATCAATATAAAGAAAATAATTGCAACTTTTATATCGTTTAAATTTACATAGAATTAATATATGTTATATTATATTATATTTAATTTATCTATTTTGTATTAAAATTAAAAATTTATAATAATGTTGTTTGATTATGACATTGAGCTAAATACCTTGGAAAAATTTGTATATGATTTAAATTCCCTACATGGAGTTTTGTTCAATATAGGGTATATAAAGCTTTTTTTTTTTTGTAGTTGTTTTACTGTGTCATTTTATTAAGGAAATTTATTGTTAATAAAAAATATTTATTACATCGCAGAGTTCAATAAAAATTAAAAGGAATAGATTTTCTATAGAATACCGTTTAGAAAACAATTTAAAAAAAAATTAAAATCGAATCAAATACAAGTATTTATATCTGAGAATTAAAAATTAAAGGGTGGGGGGCGAGTTCCTTGCCTGTCATTCATTTTTTTTTCATTATCTACTCAAAATTTTATTCAGAAAAAGAAGGGTTGGTTAAAAAATGCCGATTCTTAATCTAGTAAATATATATATGTATATATATACATATGTATATATTTATATGTATTAACTTAAAAATTCCTACATATAAATAGGTGCGAATCATAGCAGAAAAAGAAAAAAATAATAATTCAGAACACTTTACAATAGCAACAAAATAAAAACAAATTTTGCCCAATCTCATAAATATTCAGTCCTGATTATAAAATTACTTTCAGGAAATTAAAGCTTTTAAGAATTTATGAAGCATTTATCGCTACGTTCGTAAACAGAACTAATCGGATTCAAAGACTCTAAATTTTTATTTCTGATGCCACAGCAATCAAAATTCAGTTATTTGTTTCGCATTCTATCTGTTACTGCTAGGACGATGGCAAGAGTTCTGGATTGGACCAATCTAGCTAATTCCCTTATAAAGTGTCGGTTAATAGACTAAAACCTCTACATTTGCACTTGATCCCTTTAGGACTAATGATTTTAAGCGGGATATTCTAACAAAGTAAAATGTTTGCTAGTATACACTGAAGTGACAAAAGTCATGGGATACCTCTTAATATCGTGTCGGCCCTCCTTTCGCCCGGCGAAGTGCAGCAACTCGACGTGGCATAGACTCAACAAGTTGTTGGAAGTCTTCTGCAGGAATATTGAGCCATGCTGTCTCGATAGACGTCCATAATTGGGAAAGCGTTGATGGTGCAGGATTTTGGGCACGAACAGTCCTCTCGAGGATGTCCCATAAATGCTCGATGGGATTCATGTCGGGCGATCTAGGTGGCCAGATCATTCGTTGGAATTGTCCAGAATGTTCTTCAAACAAATCGCGAACAGTTGTGGCCCGGTGACATGGCGCATTGCCATCCATAAAAATCCCATCGTTGTTTGGGTACATGAAGTCCATGAACGGCTGCAAGTGATCTCCAAGTAGCTGAACAGAAGCATTTCCAGTCAATGTTCGGTCCAGTCGCACCAGAGGACCAAGTTCATGCCATGAAAAAACAGCCCACACCATTACGGAGCCACCACCAGCTTGAACAGTGTCTTGCTGACAGTGTGGGTCCATGGCTTCGTGGGGTCTGCGCCACACTCGAACCCTACCATCAGCTCTTACCAACTGAAATCGTGACTCATCTGACCAGACCACGGTTTTCCATTCGTCTAGGGACCAACCGATATGCTCACGTGCCCACGAGAGTCGCTGCAAACGATGTCGTTCTGTCAGTAAAGGCACTCGAGTCGGTCTTCTGCTGGAATAGCCCAAGAAAGCCAAATTTCTCCGCACATTTCTAACAGACAAGTCCTATGTATGTCCCACATTGATTTTTGCGGTTATTTGACTCAGTGTTGCTTGTCTGTTAGAATTTACGACTCTTTGCAGACGTCGCCGGTCTCGGTCGTTAAGTGCAGGCGGTCGACCACTGCACTGTCCATGGTGGGATGTTATGCCTGAAATTTCATACTCTCGGCACACTCTTGACACAGTGGATCTGGGAATGTTGAATTCCCTAACGATTTCCGAAATGGCATGACCCGTGCGTCTAGCTCCAACTAACATTCCGCGTTCAAAGTCTGTTAATTCCCGTTGTGCGGTCATCATCACGTCAAAACCTCTTCACATCAATAACTTGAACAGAAATGAAAGCTCTGCGAAAGCACTGCGCATTTATACCTGTTCTACGCGATGCTACTGACATCTGAAAAGTTGCATATTTCTATCCCATGACTTTTGTCACTTCAGTGTATATGCTTCTACAAAATATGCTTATGTATGTCTATGCATTTATACGCAGGAACTTAAAAAATTCCTACATATAAATAAATAGATGCAAGTTAAAGCCTAGGAAGAAAAGCAACTCATTCAAAATACTTTACAATAGCCACACAATGGAACCAAACTTAACAGTACTTTTTGTACATCTCATAAATATTTAGTCCTGTTTAGAAAAGTACATTCAGGAAATTAAAGCTCTTAAGAATTTATAAAGTATTTATCACCACGGTCGTTCACGTTGCCACTGAGCCACAAGTCGGGATGGACTTGACAGTTGAAGACTAGATTTTGAAAATATGATCTAATAAAAGGACTTGGAGATTCATGTAGGAATCATTTTTTAATTAATTTGATATTGCTGGAAATGAAAAAGTCTTATTTGTTAACGAATTACGACACTCTAAAATTTACCGCAACTATATTTATGACATAGAAACCTCTAATTTGTGTGCCTCTACACTTACCCATTCCTCTATAACAAGTCTCGCTCCCTGTCTTCTTTGAAAACTCACTCTCTTAATTAAATTATGTTCACAGTTATACTTATATTATGCATATTTACATTCATCATATATGTAAATTTTATGCATATTTACATGCATATATGTAAATATTATAAATATTTACATTTCTGCATATTTTCGTAGAGAGCACTTTCATTGATATACCAAGTATTGGGGATGTCCCTGATAATTATTTATTTCACTGTTATCATTTGTTATTTTATCATCATCCCTGTTATCAGTTATTTTATCATCATCCCTGTTATCAGTTATTTTATCATCATCCCTGTTATCATTTGTTAAATTAGCTTTTAGACTGCCTATTATTTGGCAAGTGTTTTTAAAATTCTGCTTATAACTAAACATATTTATTTACACTAAATTTTGTGTAAAGTGAGTATTTTATTTTCGTTAATAAATTTCACTTTATAAACGGGGTAATATTTTTTTTCTTTTACTTAATCGTTAAAACTTCAATTATTCCATTTTTACATTAAATTAGAATACTTCAAAAATGATTCATTATCATGGTTGAATAATTGCACAAAAATATTTTAAAATTCATCGTAAAATTTCATTTAACGTATGTTTATTTTCATACATAAAATTTGAACATGTTTAATATTAAACGTCCTGGAGTCTTGTTTATTGCCTTATAAATTTTAAGTGCTTGGTTTTTTTTTAAATGGTTTTTAATCCAAAAGCATCATTAATATTAATCGATATGTATTAGATTACAGAATTTCCGTGTGCTTATTTTACCAGAATAAAATAATGAAAAATCAGCAGCTGATTTATAATTCACTTCTTCGATAATTTGAGAACTTCAAGGGAAAAAAAATATATCTACAAGAGAAAATAAGAAGAAAATAAATAAAAACTTTGAACAAGTAGTTAATTAATTTTTAATAAGCGAAGGTCTTTAAAAGAAAATCATAAACGTCTTTTTTTTTGTTGTTGTTGTTGTTTGGTGATTAAACACGAAGGGTGCTTGCAAGAAGTGCTTAAATTAAATATTAGTTGGTGTCAGATGAGTCAATGTTATGGCGAAAAAATGAGTTCATTACTTCTAGCAGACAAGGAACACCTGTCATCCATTATGAGTGTAATTGGGGTTGTAATTCTATTTTTAATTTTAATAAAAGTAGAATATTATATAAAACATTTATTTATAGTCCTCGAATTGTAATTTTTTTTAATCCAAAAAAGTACTTCTAATTTCTGAATTGAATTTCCTAATTTTTGAATTATTAATATATTTTATTCTCCTCTCTAAGTATTGTCGTAGGTAAGATTACTATTCTATTACGATTCAAAGGAAAAAAATAAATTGTGTTAAAAAAAGATTAATACTTATGAATAAATTAGAAGATTAAAAAAGAAAAAAAATATTTAAAAAAATGACTTGTGGTAAAAAAATCTGGGCTTACAAAATCTATATTAAGTGATTTTAAATGTATTTCAAAAGTTTAATTGTACATTAAAATTATTTATCAGAAATTCTAACGTAATTACAAAATATCACCCCATTATAAATAGTTACTACATTATTAAATTTATTGAAAATTTAAAAGAATTGCTTATCATAAAATTTCACTAACTATTTTCATTTGCTATTCTATTCTAAAAATAATATCTTATATATCTACTCAGAAATGAAATGGATTTAAGTATGATAAATTGGAGTGTTGAAAAATGTTGGTCATTGTTTTATATCTTGTTACAAATCTTTTAAGTTTGTCCCAGAGGTGCAGTTAACCAGAAAAGTAGATCTGGTTGAAAAAACTAGATAGTTTTCAAAATTTTGCCATATTACGATTCGAAATATACTATTTATCAAATTTAAGTCCAAACGTAAATATTTCAAATATGTGTTTTTGTTCTGTTAGAATAAAAAATATTCCATTTCAGTTTCTGTGATTTCCTTTTACAAATCCAGAATATTTACTTTTTGTTTAAGAAAGAAATACATATTTGCTTGTTTAAAGGACCTTATGGAGAATTATAGTAAATATTTATTTTCCTATTTAAAAATTATTTAAAAAAAATTAAATTTAAAGGAGTAAACGGTATTAGATTTATAGATTTGTATATAGTAGATTTTTCCTATTTCTTATATTTAAATGTGAAGTGCACAATAGTTCTACCTCCCCATGGTACACACTGACATCGTCCTAGGCGGCTATAAGATCTTCTACTATCGGCATGCAAAAACGCTCCAATAGTGATCACCTTCGTGTAGAATGTGTCTTACAATGGAATGCGAGTGGCCTGTCCCAACCTGAGAAAGTTGAGATTAAACATTTCTTGTACTTCTAAAACACGTTGAGTGGGTGTGCTATGGCTGTTTGATTAGCTATTTGCACCACCCTGGAATTTTTGATAGCCCATATTGGTCACTCTGTGGGAAAGACGAGATCATGGATAGCACCCTACCTGGTCTCGTGTGCGGACGCCGAGGTGAAAATATATTGGAGCGGTACAACTTTGCTGATGAGACATTGACTTTTTTCTCTTATTGTTTTTTTTCTTGTGTGTTTTTTACACGGTTTTGATCGCGTAAAAGTTAGAGAGAGAGAGTCATTTTCTCTTGCCACTGGAAGAAAAAAAATTTAATTTTTCCTATTTCTAACGGATCCAAACTAGTTATTCTTTTAGTTAAAACCATTTAATAATAATGTACAGTACACTAAATATTTTATTGTTCTGTACAGTTTTAAGCATTACACGTTCAATATTTTTACTTGTAATATTACTATTTTAATTCAGTTGGCGCTACAGAAGGAGCATTGCATTATTATTATTTAGATTTCGTTATTGTCTACTGGTGATAATATTATGAGTAATTATCATGGTGGGCATTTCTTCAAAAAATTGAATTAGAAAATATACGAATAACTTAAACACATTAATACTTTCCAAACAGTAACTGTTTTAAAAATAACCTCATCATGAAATATTTTTTCGAAGGTGGTCCTTGTGGAAGGTGTAAATATGTAAAAGTTTCATTTAAAAAATAATGCTTTTGTTCATACACGATCTTTGTCAGATTTTGAAAAATTATTATTTTTTTCTTTTCAGAATAAGAAGGTTCTGTAGGCGGAAAAAAAAATTACGTCTGATTTCAAATTTTAGGTATTCAAAATTGTTTGCGTATTTAAGACCAAATGATTTTATTAAAAAGGAAGAAAAATAATTCACATTTTAAACACACAAAATAATTCTTGTATACATGTATATATGTATAAACCTCTCCAGAACAATTCTTGTTCACTAGTGAAGATGCTAATTCTCCTTATAGAAAGGGTAGCTGAGGCTCTGCTGTAGGTGTTCTCAGATACACGAAAATGGCAGTTACATATATATAAATTATAACGTTGCATTAGGTTTCTCTAAAATTTGACATGCCTTTTGTACTGTAGTTATTTTTAAATAACAACTTTTAATCTAGCAATTGGAATTATTTTCCAATTTAGAACGTTCGAACGAATGAATGTTTGAAACGGACGAACTCTTAAAATAACAGAATCCGATGCCTTCGCGTCAGCCTTTTCCTAATTTCCAGAGTTTAATTCATTTACTTTAGGATCTACGGATTCGTCGTTCATATTTCTGACATATACAAAATAGATTTTCGAACTTTGGTTTTTAATGGGCCTCTTACCTTTTCGAAATCTAATATGCAGTACACCGAATTAGTATATATCCATAATTTTTTTTATTTTTGTTGCTCAAATAATATCATTAACTATCGTTTTTATACAAAAATATATTATTTAATTAATTAGACATTTTGTTATATTAGTTGCAACTGAGATATCTAGTTACTATAAAAGAATATCTATGTTCCGCTGGATTCTGCTTACGCCTTGGATACGCACAAATTTGTAAGCTGAAATATTATTCTGTTAAAACTTCAGAAGAAAGGTTTGAATTCAGTTTCCATTCCTAAAATTTTGTTGGCAAAACGAAGAATTACAGTAACAGATTATCACTGTGCATCCTGATTAACGTTGAAACCGCTGCATATCTGCCGTACTAATGGTGAATAAATAAGATCAGAGGGCGTGCCTTTAAAAACATAATTCTACCATAGTATAATGTAATGAGTTATAAAAAACTGTTAAAGTAATATATAATTGAGTTAAAAAATTTTTAATATACATATATCAATGTGGCAACAGATTTTTATATATACATTAATACTTACATACATACATATATACTCCTATAAACTCCAGAAGAGTATCCAAACCAAAATATCATGCATAAATTTTAAAAAAAGGGCAAAATGAAGAGGCAGTACAGCAGGTTATCATGGTACACCCTGAGTAACGTTGAATCTGCTACAAATGGCGAATAAATAAGATCAAAGTCTTGACATTGAAAATCATCTTTCTACCAAAGCATTTATTGCAATGGGAACTCTAATGTCATGAGTTATTAAAAAAATTAATAGAGTGTTAAAGTAAAAAGAAAATAAATAAATAAAAAAGATTCCATATACATATATTCATATATAGCTATATATATATGCATGCTTACTTTCATATATATATATATATATATTATAATTTTCGAATATATTTTAGTCAAATAACTTTTGATATATTAATATAATTATTGACAAACACACACACAAAAAAAGAATGCAATTGCTGTGTTTTGTTATTTATGTAATTATTAAGTATTAATTAACATACATCAAGAAAATTTATTCACTTTTTTCCTAAGATATTTAATTACATAAGAGCAAAAAAATACATCGCAAAACAGTCAAGCCATCAACCACTTCAAAATATTACTCTTCAATCCAAGGAATTAAAAACGTTTCTTTGATTTAAAATAATAGAAGAAAGCTGAAATCTTTTCAGGGAAGAAAAGGATTACATTGTGCCATTCCTTCTAATTTTGTGTTAACAGAAACAGCAAGAATTGCACACAAAAAACTTAAACTGTTATTTTTAGACGCTACTGTCTACAAAAAGGAAAAGAAACAGTGTGCTGCTTTTTTATCCCTTAATTCTTCTTTCGAAGTTGAGATCATCTGAAATTATGGGTTCTTACAACTGAAAAAATAGAATTTCCGATTTCCCTATTTATTTAACTCGGGGAAAAAATTGTCCTGAAAGGAAGCTTTGTGATTAAAGAAATGTTGTTTTCTTCCAAAAAATTAGTTGGCTATTTTATAAATGTTAAGGAAATAAATGTTTGTTTAAAAGGATTTATTAAGATTGTAAGAAAGTAATGTTTGAAATGCTTTAATGAAATTTATTTAAAATATAATTATTTATTTTTTTCAAGTATATATGAAATTATTTTAATTTATGTGACATGTGATTTTATTATATTTGTGTAAGATATTTCATATTTTTTTCGTAAAACACAAATGCATGCAGTCATATCGTGAGAAAATGTATTTAATTTTTATGCATAATTTTTGTGTATTTCTTTCTTATTAAATAAAATTTATTACTAGATGAATTTTTTTATAATTATAAAAAATCTAAATTCTTTAAAGTATAGCAAGTAAATTGCAACAGTTTCGTGAATTAAAATACCTGCATTTATCACTCGAAAGAATTCATACATTTTAAATTACGGAATATAAATAAAATTATATTATATTATATTAGTAATATTTAATCTACTTCAGGAAATACCTACATTCACTGTTACCTGCATATCTGCCTTTGCTGCATAATGCCTACTTTCATCCTGCAAAAAAATTCATACCTTTTAAATTACGGAATATAAATAAAATTATATTTTATTATATTAATAATATTAATCTACTTCAGGAAATACCTACATTCACTGTTACCTGCATATCTGCATTTGCTGCATAATGCCTACTTTCATCCTGCAAAAAAATTCATACCTTTTAAATTACGGAATATAAATAAAATTATATTTTATTATATTAATAATATTTAATCTACTTCAGGAAATACCTACATTCACTGTTACCTGCATATCTGCCTTTGCTGCATAATGCCTACTTTCATCCTGCAAAAATTCATACCTTTTAAATTACGGAATATAAATAAAATTATATTTTATTATAATAATAATGTTTAATCTACTTCAGGAAATACCTACATTCACTGTTACCTGCATATCTGCCTTTGCTGCATAACGCCTACTTTCATCCTGCAAAAAAATTCATACCTTTTAAATTACGGAATATAAATAAAATTATATTTTATTATAATAATAATATTTAATCTACTTCAGGAAATACCTACATTCACTGTTACCTGCATATCTGCCTTTGCTGCATAATGCCTACTTTCATCCTGCAAAAAAATTCATACCTTTTAAATTACGGAATATAAATAAAATTATATTTTATTATAATAATAATATTTAATCTACTTCAGGAAATACCTACATTCACTGTTACCTGCATATCTGCATTTGCTGCATAATGCCTACTTTCATCCTGCAAAAAAATTCATACCTTTTAAATTACGGAATATAAATAAAATTATATTTTATTATAATAATAATATTTAATCTACTTCAGGAAATACCTACATTCACTGTTACCTGCATATCTGCATTTGCTGCATAATGCCTACTTTCATCCTGCAAAAAAATTCATACCTTTTAAATTACGGAATATAAATAAAATTATATTTTATTATAATAATAATATTTAATCTACTTCAGGAAATACCTACATTCACTGTTACCTGCATATCTGCCTTTGCTGCATAATGCCTACTTTCATCCTGCAAAAAATTCATACCTTTTAAATTACGGAATATAAATAAAATTATATTTTATTATATTAATAATATTAATCTACTTCAGGAAATACCTACATTCACTGTTACCTGCATATCTGCATTTGCTGCATAATGCCTACTTTCATCCTGCAAAAATTCATACCTTTTAAATTACGGAATATAAATAAAATTATATTTTTATTATATTAATAATATTTAATCTACTTCAGGAAATACCTACATTCACTGTTACCTGCATATCTGCCTTTGCTGCATAATGCCTACTTTCATCCTGCAAAAAAATTCATACCTTTTAAATTACGGAATATAAATAAAATTATATTTTATTATAATAATAATGTTTAATCTACTTCAGGAAATACCTACATTCACTGTTACCTGCATATCTGCCTTTGCTGCATAACGCCTACTTTCATCCTGCAAAAAAATTCATACCTTTTAAATTACGGAATATAAATAAAATTATATTTTATTATAATAATAATATTTAATCTACTTCAGGAAATACCTACATTCACTGTTACCTGCATATCTGCCTTTGCTGCATAATGCCTACTTTCATCCTGCAAAAATTCATACCTTTTAAATTACGGAATATAAATAAAATTATATTTTATTATAATAATAATATTTAATCTACTTCAGGAAATACCTACATTCACTGTTACCTGCATATCTGCATTTGCTGCATAATGCCTACTTTCATCCTGCAAAAAAATTCATACCTTTTAAATTACGGAATATAAATAAAATTATATTTTATTATAATAATAATATTTAATCTACTTCAGGAAATACCTACATTCACTGTTACCTGCATATCTGCATTTGCTGCATAATGCCTACTTTCATCCTGCAAAAAATTCATACCTTTTAAATTACGGAATATAAATAAAATTATATTTTATTATAATAATAATATTTAATCTACTTCAGGAAATACCTACATTCACTGTTACCTGCATATCTGCCTTTGCTGCATAATGCCTACTTTCATCCTGCAAAAAAATTCATACCTTTTAAATTACGGAATATAAATAAAATTATATTTTATTATATTAATAATATTTAATCTACTTCAGGAAATACCTACATTCACTGTCACCTGCATATCTGCATTTGCTGCATAATGCCTACTTTCATCCTGCAAAAAAATTCATACCTTTTAAATTACGGAATATAAATAAAATTATATTTTATTATATTAATAATATTTAATCTACTTCAGGAAATACCTACATTCACTGTTACCTGCATATCTGCATTTGCTGCATAATGCCTACTTTCATCCTGCAAAAATTCATACCTTTTAAATTACGGAATATAAATAAAATTATATTTTATTATATTTATAATATTTAATCTACTTCAGGAAATACCTACATTCACTGTTACCTGCATATCTGCCTTTGCTGCATAATGCCTACTTTCATCCTGCAAAAAAATTCATACCTTTTAAATTACGGAATATAAATAAAATTATATTTTATTATAATAATAATATTTAATCTACTTCAGGAAATACCTACATTCACTGTTACCTGCATATCTGCCTTTGCTGCATAATGCCCTACACTTTCATCCCTGCAAAAATTCATACCTTTTAAATTACGGAATATAAATAAAATTATATTTTATTATAATAATAATATTTAATCTACTTCAGGAAATACCTACATTCACTGTTACCTGCATATCTGCCTTTGCTGCATAATGCCTACTTTCATCCTGCAAAAAAAATTCATACCTTTTAAATTACGGAATATAAATAAAATTATATTTTATTATAATAATAATATTTAATCTACTTCAGGAAATACCTACATTCACTGTTACCTGCATATCTGCATTTGCTGCATAATGCCTACTTTCATCCTGCAAAAAAATTCATACCTTTTAAATTACGGAATATAAATAAAATTATATTTTATTATAATAATAATATTTAATTTACTTCAGGAAATACCTACATTCACTGTTACCTGCATATCTGCCTTTGCTGCATAATGCCTACTTTCATCCTGCAAAAAATTCATACCTTTTAAATTACGGAATATAAATAAAATTATATTTTATTATATTAATAATATTTAATCTACTTCAGGAAATACCTACATTCACTGTTACCTGCATATCTGCCTTTGCTGCATAATGCCTACTTTCATCCTGCAAAAAAATTCATACCTTTTAAATTACGGAATATAAATAAAATTATATTTTATTATAATAATAATATTTAATCTACTTCAGGAAATACCTATTCACTGTTACCTGCATATCTGCATTTGCTGCATAATGCCTACTTTCATCCTGCAAAAAAAAATTCATACCTTTTAAATTACGGAATATAAATAAAATTATATTTTATTATAATAATAATATTTAATCTACTTCAGGAAATACCTACATTCACTGTTACCTGCATATCTGCATTTGCTGCATAATGCCTACTTTCATCCTGCAAAAAAATTCATACCTTTTAAATTACGGAATATAAATAAAATTATATTTTATTATATTTATAATATTTAATCTACTTCAGGAAATACTTACATTCACTGTTACCTGCATATCTGCATTTGCTGCATAATGCCTACTTTCATCCTGCAAAAAAATTCATACCTTTAAATTACGGAATATAAATAAAATTATATTTTATTATAATAATAATATTTAATCTACTTCAGGAAATACCTACATTCACTGTTACCTGCATATCTGCCTTTGCTGCATAATGCCTACTTTCATCCTGCAAAAATTCATACATTTTAAATTACGGAATATAAATAAAATTATATTTTATTATATTAATAATATTTAATATACTTCAGGAAATACCTACATTGACTGTTACCTGCATATCTGCATTTGCTACATAATGCCTACTTTCATCCTGCAAAAATTCATACCTTTTAAATTACGGAATATAAATAAAATTATATTTTATTATAATAATAATATTTTAATCTACTTCAGGAAATACCTACATTCACTGTTACCTGCATATCTGCATTTGCTGCATAATGCCTACTTTCATCCTGCAAAAAAATTCATACCTTTTAAATTACGGAATATAAATAAAATTATATTTTATTATAATAATAATATTTAATCTACTTCAGGAAATACCTACATTCACTGTTACCTGCATATCTGCCTTTGCTGCATAATGCCTACTTTCATCCTGCAAAAATTCATACCTTTTAAATTACGGAATATAAATAAAATTATATTTTATTATAATAATAATATTTAATCTACTTCAGGAAATACCTACATTCACTGTTACCTGCATATCTGCCTTTGCTGCATAATGCCTACTTTCATCCTGCAAAAAAATTCATACCTTTTAAATTACGGAATATAAATAAAATTATATTTTATTATAATAATAATATTTAATCTACTTCAGGAAATACCTACATTCACTGTTACCTGCATATCTGCATTTGCTGCATAATGCCTACTTTCATCCTGCAAAAAAAAAAATCATACCTTTTAAATTACGAATATAAATAAAATTATATTTTATTATAATAATAATATTTAATCTACTTCAGGAAATACCTACATTCACTGTTACCTGCATATCTGCCTTTGCTGCATAATGCCTACTTTCATCCTGCAAAAAATTCATACCTTTTTAAATTACGGAATATAAATAAAATTATATTTTATTATAATAATAATATTTAATCTACTTCAGGAAATACCTACATTCACTGTTACCTGCATATCTGCTTTGCTGCATAATGCCTACTTTCATCCTGCAAAAATTCATACCTTTTAAATTACGGAATATAAATAAAATTATATTTTATTATAATAATAATATTTAATCTACTTCAGGAAATACCTACATTCACTGTTACCTGCATATCTGCCTTTGCTGCATAATGCCTACTTTCATCCTGCAAAAAATTCATACCTTTTAAATTACGGAATATAAATAAAATTATATTTTATTATATTAATAATATTTAATCTACTTCAGGAAATACCTACATTCACTGTTACCTGCATATCTGCATTTGCTGCATAATGCCTACTTTCATCCTGCAAAAAAATTCATACCTTTTAAATTACGGAATATAAATAAAATTATATTTTATTATATTTATAATATTTAATCTACTTCAGGAAATACTTACATTCACTGTTACCTGCATATCTGCATTTGCTGCATAATGCCTACTTTCATCCTGCAAAAATTCATACCTTTTAAATTACGGAATATAAATAAAATTATATTTTATTATAATAATAATATTTAATCTACTTCAGGAAATACCTACATTTACTGTTACCTGCATATCTGCCTTTGCTGCATAATGCCTACTTTCATCCTGCAAAAATTCATACCTTTTAAATTACGGAATATAAATAAAATTATATTTTATTATAATAATAATATTTAATCTACTTCAGGAAATACCTACATTCACTGTTACCTGCATATCTGCCTTTGCTGCATAATGCCTACTTTTATCCTGCAAAAAAAATTCATACCTTTTAAATTACGGAATATAAATAAAATTATATTTTTATTATAATAATAATATTTAATCTACTTCAGGAAATACCTACATTCACTGTTACCTGCATATCTGCATTTGCTGCATAATGCCTACTTTCATCCTGCAAAAAAATTCATACCTTTTAAATTACGGAATATAAATAAAATTATATTTTATTATAATAATAATATTTAATCTACTTCAGAAATACCTACATTCACTGTTACCTGCATATCTGCCTTTGCTGCATAATGCCTACTTTCATCCTGCAAAAAAATTCATACCTTTTTTAAATTACGGAATATAAATAAAATTATATTTTATTATATTAATAATATTTAATCTACTTCAGGAAATACCTACATTCACTGTTACCTGCATATCTGCATTTGCTGCATAATGCCTACTTTCATCCTGCAAAAATTCATACCTTTTAAATTACGGAATATAAATAAAATTATATTTTATTATATTAATAATATTTAATCTACTTCAGGAAATACCTACATTCACTGTTACCTGCATATCTGCATTTGCTGCATAATGCCTACTTTCATCCTGCAAAAAAATTCATACCTTTTAAATTACGGAATATAAATAAAATTATATTTTATTATATTTATAATATTTAATCTACTTCAGGAAATACCTACATTCACTGTTACCTGCATATCTGCATTTGCTGCATAATGCCTACTTTCATCCTGCAAAAAATTCATACCTTTTAAATTACGGAATATAAATAAAATTATATTTTATTATAATAATAATATTTAATCTACTTCAGGAAATACCTACATTCACTGTTACCTGCATATCTGCCTTTGCTGCATAATGCCTACTTTCATCCTGCAAAAAAATTCATACCTTTTAAATTACGGAATATAAATAAAATTATATTTTATTATATTAATAATATTTAATCTACTTCAGGAAATACCTACATTCACTGTTACCTGCATATCTGCATTTGCTGCATAATGCCTACTTTCATCCTGCAAAAAAATTCATACCTTTTAAATTACGGAATATAAATAAAATTATATTTTATTATAATAATAATATTTAATCTACTTCAGGAAATACCTACATTCACTGTTACCTGCATATCTGCCTTTGCTGCATAATGCCTACTTTCATCCTGCAAAAAAATTCATACCTTTTAAATTACGGAATATAAATAAAATTATATTTTATTATAATAATAATATTTAATCTACTTCAGGAAATACCTACATTCACTGTTACCTGCATATCTGCCTTTGCTGCATAATGCCTACTTTCATCCTGCAAAAAAATTCATACCTTTTAAATTACGGAATATAAATAAAATTATATTTTATTATAATAATAATATTTAATCTACTTCAGGAAATACCTACATTCACTGTTACCTGCATATCTGCCTTTGCTGCATAATGCCTACTTTCATCCTGCAAAAAAATTCATACCTTTTAAATTACGGAATATAAATAAAATTATATTTTATTATAATAATAATATTTAATCTACTTCAGGAAATACCTACATTCACTGTTACCTGCATATCTGCATTTGCTGCATAATGCCTACTTTCATCCTGCAAAAAAAAAATTCATACCTTTTTAAATTACGGAATATAAATAAAATTATATTTTATTATAATAATAATATTTAATCTACTTCAGGAAATACCTACATTCACTGTTACCTGCATATCTGCCTTTGCTGCATAATGCCTACTTTCATCCTGCAAAAAAATTCATACCTTTTAAATTACGGAATATAAATAAAATTATATTTTATTATAATAATAATATTTAATCTACTTCAGGAAATACCTACATTCACTGTTACCTGCATATCTGCTTTTGCTGCATAATGCCTACTTTCATCCTGCAAAAAATTCATACCTTTTAAATTACGGAATATAAATAAAATTATATTTTATTATAATAATAATATTTAATCTACTTCAGGAAATACCTACATTCACTGTTACCTGCATATCTGCCTTTGCTGTATAATGCCTACTTTCATCCTGCAAAAAAATTCATACCTTTTAAATTACGGAATATAAATAAAATTATATTTTATTATATTAATAATATTTAATCTACTTCAGGAAATACCTACATTCACTGTTACCTGCATATCTGCATTTGCTGCATAATGCCTACTTTCATCCTGCAAAAAAATTCATACCTTTTAAATTACGGAATATAAATAAAATTATATTTTATTATAATAATAATATTTAATCTACTTCAGGAAATACCTACATTCACTGTTACCTGCATATCTGCCTTTGCTGCATAATGCCTACTTTCATCCTGCAAAAAAATTCATACCTTTTAAATTACGGAATATAAATAAAATTATATTTTATTATAATAATAATATTTAATCTACTTCAGGAAATACCTACATTCACTGTTACCTGCATATCTGCCTTTGCTGTATAATGCCTACTTTCATCCTGCAAAAAAATTCATACCTTTTAAATTACGGAATATAAATAAAATTATATTTTATTATATTAATAATATTTAATCTACTTCAGGAAATACCTACATTCACTGTTACCTGCATATCTGCATTTGCTGCATAATGCCTACTTTCATCCTGCAAAAAATTCATACCTTTTAAATTACGGAATATAAATAAAATTATATTTTATTATAATAATAATATTTAATCTACTTCAGGAAATACCTACATTCACTGTTACCTGCATATCTGCCTTTGCTGCATAATGCCTACTTTCATCCTGCAAAAATTCATACCTTTTAAATTACGGAATATAAATAAAATTATATTTTATTATAATAATAATATTTTAATCTACTTCAGGAAATACCTACATTCACTGTTACCTGCATATCTGCCTTTGCTGCATAATGCCTACTTTCATCCTGCAAAAAAATTCATACCTTTTAAATTACGGAATATAAATAAAATTATATTTTATTATATTAATAATATTTAATCTACTTCAGGAAATACCTACATTCACTGTTACCTGCATATCTGCATTTGCTGCATAATGCCTACTTTCATCCTGCAAAAAAATTCATACCTTTTAAATTACGGAATATAAATAAAATTATATTTTATTATAATAATAATGTTTAATCTACTTCAGAAAATACCTACATTCACTGTTACCTGCATATCTGCATTTGCTGCATAATGCCTACTTTCATCATGCAAAAAAATTCAAACCTTTTAAATTACGGAATATAAATAAAATTATATTTTATTATTTTAATAATAATTAAGCTACATCAAGAAGATTTATCCAGTTTTCTAAGGTATTTAATTATGTAATAGCAAAAAATTAGATCTCAAAACAGTCAAACCACCGTCCACTTCAAAATATTACTTTTTAATCCATGGAATAAAAAACGTTTCTTTGATTTAAAATAATAGAAGAAAGCTGAAGTCTTGGGAACGGAAAAAAAGGATTACATTGTGCCATTCCTTATCCTTTGTTGTTTTAACTGAAACTGCAAGAATTGCACACAAAAAACTTAAACTGTTATTTTTAGACACCTACTGTCTACAAAAGGGAAAAGAAACATTGTGCTGCTTTTTTTCCTTTAATCCTTCTTTCGAAGTTGAGATCATCTGAAATCATGGGTTCTTACAACTGAAAAAAAAATAGAATTTCCGATTTCCCTATTTATTTAACTTGGGGAAAAAATTGTTCTGAGAGGGAAGCTTTGTGATTAAAGAAATGCTGTTTTCTTTCAAAAAAATAGTTGGTTATCTTATAAATGTTAAAGAAACAAATGTGTGTTTAAATGATTTATAAAGATTAATTTTAAGTAAGTAATTATTTAGAATGTTTTAATTAATCTTATTTCAAAAAATAATAATTTATTTTTTTCCAAAAATATATGAAATTACTTATTTTGTATGACATTTGATTTCATTAAATTAATATAAAATATTTTTTATACTAAATGCATTGTTTATCAAATTTACGTAGGAGAATTTATTTAATTTTTAGATATTTTTTAATGTGAATCATTATTATGTATTTTATTTACATTAAATAAAATTAATTACTAGAAACCCTTCGGCAAAAACATTAAACTGTAAATGTTTTTATATAGTTATAATTAAAAATCTAAAATCTAAAATATATTGCAAGCATAACAAGTTACTTGTTTCAATTAATTTAATGAATTAATATACCTGGATTTTTGAATTAATACCTGAGTTAATATATCTGCAAAATTTCTTTCATTTTAAATTACGGAAGATAAATAAAACTATATTTTATTATACCAAAAATGAGCAATCTAAACACATTTCGTTAAATCGTTGTATAAATTTTAAAAATAAATGATAATTATGATTATTTATGTATTTATTAAATAATAATAAATCTACGTCAATAAGTTTTATCCAGTTTTCTAAGACATTTAATTACATAGGAGCAAAAAATTTCATCGCAAAACTATCAAGCCATCATCCACTTCAAAATATAACTTTTTAATCCACAGAATTAAAAACGTTTCTTTGATTTAAAATAATAGAAGAAAGCTAAAATCTTGGAAGGGCAAAAAGGATTACATTGTGCCATTTCTTATCCTTTGTTGTTTTAACTGAAACTGCAAGAGTTGCACAGAAAAACTTAAACTGTTATTTTTAGACGCCTACTGTCTACAAAAGGGGAAAGAAACACTGTGCTGCTTTTTTATCTCTTAATCCTTTTTTTTCGAAGTTGAGATCATCTCAAATCATGGGTTCTTACAACTGAAAAAATAAAATTTCCGATTTCCCTATTTATTTAACTTGAGAAAAAAATGTCCTGAAGTGAAGCTTTGTGATTACAGAAATGCCAAAAAATAGTTGGTTATTTTATAAATGTTAAGGAAATAAATGTATGTTTAAATGATTTATTTAGATTACAAGTAAGTAAATAATTATTTGCAATGTTTTAATTAAACTTATTTAATTAAACCATTTCAAATAATTAAATACAAAAAATATATACTATTATATTCAAAAAATATATATTATCTAATTATTTTAATTGGTATGACATTTGATTTCATTAAAATAATATAATTTTTTTAAATCACAAAAGCATTGATTATTATATTTACGTACAAGAATCTATTTAATTTTTTATATATTTTTTTATTATGAATCATAATTATGTATTTCATTTTCATTAAATAAAATTAATTACTAAAAACCCTTTGGTAAAAACATTAAACTGTAAATGTTTTTATATAGTTATAATTAAAAATATAAAATCTAAAATATATTGTAAGTATAACACGTAATTTATTTCAAATAATTTAATGAATTAATATACCTGCATTCTCGAATTAATACCTGAATTAATATATCTGCAAAATTTCTTTCATTTTAAATTACGGAATATAAATAAAACTATATTTTATTATACCTAAAATGAGCAATCTAAACACAGTTCGTTAAATCGTTGTATAAATTTTAAAAATACATGATAATTATGATTATTTATGTATTTATTAAATAATAATAAATCTACATCAATAAATGTTATGCAGTTTTCTAAGACATTTCATTACATAGGAGCAAAAAATAGGAGCAATCACAAAACTGTCAAGCCATCATCCACTTCAAAATATTACTTTTTAATCCAAGGAATTAAAAACGTTTCTTTGATTTAAAATAATAGAAGAAAGCTGAAATATTGGAAGGGCAAAAAAGGTTTACATCGTGTCATTCCTTATCCTTTGTTGTTTTACCTGAAACTGCAAGAATTGCACACAAAAATCATAAACTGTTATTTTTAGAAGCCTACTGTCTACAAAAGGGGAAAAGAAAGATTGTGCTGCTTTTTTATCCCTTAATCCCTCTTTCGAAGTTGAGATAATCTCAAATCCTGGGTTCTTATAATTGAAAAAATAGAATTTCCGATTTCCCTATTTATTTTACTGTGGGAAAAAATTGTGCTGAAGGGATGCTTTGTGATTAAAGAAATGCTATTACTTTGCAAAAAAAAAGTTGTTTATTTTATAAATTGTTACGAAATAAATGTATGTTTCAATGATTGTAAGTAAATAATTATTTGAAATGTTTTAATTAGTTATTTCAAAAAATAATATTTTATTTTTTTCAAAGTATATATGTACTTATTTTAATTGACATGGGATTTTATTATATTACTGTAAGATATTTCATTTTTTTTTTCATAAAAAAACCCCGCATGCAATCATATTTATTATAGCAGGGAAATGTATTTAATTTTCATATGTAATATTTATAAAGAATCATTAATATGTATTTCATTTTTCTTAAATAAAATTAATTGCTAGATGATGTTTTTTATAATTATAATTAAAAATGTAAAATCTTTTAAGTACAGCAAGTAAATTGCAATTATTGGATGAATTAAAATACCTGGAAATTATGGAATATAAATATAATTATAATTTATAATAATAATAATAATTAATCTACATCAAGAAATACCTGCATTAACTGTTACTTGCATACCTGCATTTATTGTATAATACGGAATTCATAAAGCAAAAAAAAATCATACCATTTAAATTACGGAATTTAAATAAAATTATATCTTATTATTTTAATTATAATTAAACAACATAAAGAATATTTATCCGGTTTCCTAAACCATTTAATTATATAAGAGTAAAAAATTACATCGTGAAACAGTGAAGCCATCACCCACTTCAAAATATTACTTTTTAATCCATGAAATTAAAAAATTTGTCTTTGATTTAAAATAATAGAAGAAACCTGAAATATTGGGAAGGGAAAAAAGGATTACATTGTGCCATTCCTTATCCTTTGTTGTTCTAACTGAAACTGCAAGAATCGCACAAAAAAAATTAAACTGTTATTTTTAGACGCCTACTGTCTACAAAAGGGAAAAGAAACATTGTGCTGCTTTTTTATCCCTTAATCCTTCTTTCGAAGTTGAGATCATCTGAAATCATGGGTGTTTACAAACTGAAAAAATAGAATTTCCGATTTCCCTATTTATTTAACTTGGGGAAAAAAATTGTCCTGAAGGGAAGCATTGTGATTAAAGAAATGCTGTTTCTTTTCGAAAAAAAAAGTTGATTATTTTATAAATGTTAAGGAAATAAATGTATGTTTAAATGATTTATTAAGATTGTAAGTAAGTAATTATTTGAAATGCTTTAATTAAATTTATTTAAAATATAATTATTTACTTTTTTCTAAGAACATATGAAATTATTTAAATTTATATGACATGTGCTTTTTACTTTATATCAATATAAAATATTTCAGTTTTCTAATGAAACACAAATGCATGGATTATCATAATTACTTATATGAATTTATTTAATGTTTAAATGTAATTTTAATTATAAATTATTATTATTTATATTATCTTGAAATAAATTTTATTACTAAACTTTTTTATATAATTATAATTAAAAATCTAAAATCTTGAAAGTATAACAAGTAAATTTTTCAAGAATTTGATGAATTAAAATACCTCCATTCATCAGCAAAAAAATTCTTACCCTTTAAATTACGGAATATAAATAAAAGTTTATTTTACTCTACCTTAAAATGTGCAATAATAATACATTTATAAACACATTTATTATATAAGTTTAAAAAATACCTGGTAATTAATAAACATTTTTCCCAAATTGATGAAACTCAAAATTATTTCTAGTAATTATTTATTCTTACTATTTCATTTCCATTTCTATATTCAATTCCTTTTGTGCATTAAAATAAATTGTTTCTCAATCACATAATGTTTGAAATTAATATGCAGATGTAATAAATTCTATCAAGATATGCAAAATAAAAATAAAATTATTTTACCATATTTTAAAATGATATAAGACGGGATATTAATCAATCACGAAAAGTACACATAATAATATTAAATTTACATAAATTAAAAAAAATATTTAAAACATTTATTCGAATTTTAATATTTTATTTTTTACATTTGATTCAAAATATAGTAATAAAAGTTTATGTTAAGCATATATCACATTATATACCTTGCATCACTTTTGATCTTACTATAAATGAGAAAACTTCAGTATATGGTTAAATGCTAATGTACTTAAACGATAGAATCCTCCAGAAAAATTAAACTATGAGAAAAGCAATTATAAATTTCTCTAGACATACCTGAATATTACAAAGTAATGAACCAGTGCTCATCCATTTGCCATACAAAGTTTACCTCATTTTGAGATATTGATTTATAAGCCAAAGTTCTTCTTCCCTGGTGGCACAATTATTGATTAGAACTTTATTAATACTAAACTAGAATAATAAAGAATTACTCATAATAAATTATTCTACAATCCCCTAAAGCAAGAATCATCAAGCTAAATTTAAATATTTTCCAAAGCATACTATCTATTAGTAACTAAATTACGTATATCTTAAAGAACATTGTGAATTTGATATTGGATTGTCATAAATCAATGCATTGAAAAAGGTTCATGTGTAGTAAAGGTTTTAGACAGATTTAAGGATTGTGAATTAAACAATCAACGTGAAAAGATTCCAGACTAGTGACATAACAGTAATTTTGCAAAAAAAAAAAAAAAAAAAAAAAAAGCACTACTGGGTTTCTTTAAAAAAAAACTTGATTGGGCAGCCATTTTAAGGATTGACAATGAATGTCACGCATTAATATGCGGAATGCATACTAAGAATGTTCTGTATTTTTTTGAAATTTAAAATGCAAATGCCTGGCAATTATCGCTGGAAACTCTTTGCAATAAATAAGCAATTTGAAGCAATTATTTCTTCTTTCTATCCTTTATCTTAACAAAGTATGCAGATGTGTAAGTCCCATATCCATCACTTGCAGCATATTATGTGGAAAGCAGAATTACTGCTGTTAAGAAAAAAAATGTTTTTATGTCTTTATTTGAACAATTGGTACAGATTTGGCCATTTACCGTAGAAACAAAAAGAATATAAAAACAAAACAAAATTACAAATTAAAAAGACAAGACATTTTTAACAAAAGCGACCAGAAGATCTTAAAAGTTAAAACAAGTTAAATCTTCTAAGGATAAAAAAATCACAAATTAGAAGCACCATAACAAAAATCACTGTGATCAGATATGTTTTCTCTGGCCCTGCAGTAAAGAGTACACACATCAACATTCTGTTGTAAGTTCGAGTCCAGTCCTGAGCAGACAAATGGATGGATCTTATTCCTTTTCTCTGTTTTATATAAAGCTCATATATCAGAGTTCACAATCCCTATTTGGACCAGATGTTTAGCCAGGCAGTCGTGTTCAGTTCTTAATCTAAAATTAGCAACGTCATCTTTTAGAGTTTTTCGTCTAAATTTTTTTCCAGTCATCCCCGATTGTCTCCTAGATTAGGGGCTAATGTTATTCGCCTCTGTGACAACCTTAAGCAAACGCCTGGTAAGTGACTCCTGGGCGGTGCTAAATGAGTAAAGGCTAGAGTCTATGGCTACTTGCACGTTAAAATGACTGTATGTCATCCGAATTTTAAACTGAATGCTGGAGGAATGCTGGTGCCCTGCCTGCCACTAAACTTCAATTTAAATTTAAAATGTTTCTGTAGAGATAAATGCTGATGTACTGGTTAAGAAAAAAAAATTTTTAATAAATTTGCCAAATTGAAATATAACCCAAGCATTATTATGCACTATTTGATAGTATGCATACTTGTAATTGTATAGCTATTTATATAATTACAAGTATACATAATATCAAATATCGTCTTCTTTTTAAAACGTTCTTTTAAAAAAATCCATTTATATTTACATTCATTCCATTTATCCATTTATATTTATAATCATCCAAAAACCTAACAACAGAATCTCATAAAACCACAAAACCGAATTTTTTTGGCAGACAGTTTAAAAAATGTATCATTTTTTATGGATGAGAAAAAAATATCAAATATATTTATATTTAAATAGATACTTAATGCGGATAATTAATTACATTACGATTTAGATAATTATAAATTACATTAGGATTTAGCTAAGTAACCTAAAACAAAAACCCTAAGAAATCAATCAGTAATAAGACGCGTTACTCTGGAAGGCAATCTCCGGCTGGTGGGACTATTTTTAACCCATAAATAATATTTCTGACTGAGCACACGCATGAATACCTTCAAATAATACAACTACAATATATGGCACGTATCAATCCTATATCTTAATTAACTGATAAGATCGACAACTTTCTTTTCCTCGAGATTCTTCTGCCGCTGTTAGTAAATTGCGCTAGTTTCCATGGTAACAAGATTTCTAATCAAAAGTTGGAATCCTTAGCACTCGCTGTAATATCAGTTCAGCGTCATGATTGTCCAAGATTAGGCATGGAAGCCTTCAATTAATTATTTCTTCATCACCTTCAGTGATGCAGCGAAAGAAATGTTTTTCTTTTCTTAATGCTGCTTCTTTTTCCCCCCTTACTTCCATTTGCAAAAGCGGGGTTGATTGAAGACTTTATTAGCGTTGCTACGATACGGAGAAAATGATGCCTAATCTGTTCAAATTCGTGGAATTAGGTTTTAGTAAGTTGCTGGTGCTGTTTAAAGTTAATCATGGCTTTGGAATGGCTTAAGAAACTAATAACGTGGGTGGTTTTCACTGCGATTTTTTTTCGGGCGGAAAATTGTGTATATTATTAAATTTTTGTTTAGCGTTACCTTTAATCAATGTAAGTAATTTGCTTTCTTTAATCCGTGCTGCGTATATCCAAAAGTACTAATTTTCGGCTTGAAAAACTCGATCTCGTGTAATACGTAGCGCCGTACTATATATAAACAATTCGCACTTGCTTATTTTCTTTCTTTAACCTATCTTGTATGATTAAAATGTGTTTGTACACACGGTTAATATATACAATCATTAAGGTACAAATTGTTTAATGTGTCTAGTTGCCACGATCATGAATATAAAAACGTTTTATAAAATATTACATTAAACTCATATTTATTAAATTAATATTACTTCATGCATGATTAATATAATAATAATTACATGTTGTACAATTGGCTGCACAAAAAATGGGATGTCCTTAATAAGTTCTGTAAGTATTTTAGATCTTCACTTATCATGTAATTCAGTTGATTAATAAAATGAAAAAACATGTTCAATTAAATAGCAAAGCACTAACTCGAAATTTTTATATTACGGTACTAAAAATTATTAATGTAATCGACATAATGAAATTAGTATAGGATAATTTATTGTACAGATGTGATTAAACGTTATATAGGGTACAAAAATTGACGGGTATATGTTTCAAAAATTTGACTTTCACAATTTTAAATGAAGCTTTCGCTTTATAAATGATATTCTGAGTTGTAAGTAATTTTTTTTTAATACTTACACGTAGCGAAATAAAAAATTCCAAAAAAAAACATATCTTTAGTCAAATTTTTGGAATTTAAAAAAAAATAATAATAATAACACAATTATAGAAAAAAATTGAAATAAAACTTAAAATTAAAATTTGCAGAGCCACCAATCCTTCAGATATAATTTCTTTGGATATTATCATTAAAAGTTTACGAGATAATATAGAAAATGTCAGTTAGGGATCCATTTCCAAATTAAAAAAAAAATTATAATAGTTTTGTGCATATTTAGAGATAAAGTATACACAAAAATAATGCATTCTGTGGATTATTTTCATAATTTTGTTTCATTGTTACACATCACTCGCCAGAGAGTAATGTGGCATTTAGGTTATAATTTAGCCTATATTATCTGTCACGTGCTGGAGCGTAGTCAAAATATTTTATCAAGAAAGGACTAAATATTATATAGAAATCAGTAGGACAAATAATCACATTTTATTATACAACTTTTCAACCATATTTTCTATACGAAGTAAGTCGCCATCTGGATAAAATCCATTTCTACTGCCAGGCACATATCAACACATCATCACGTAACAGGAAATCAAAGTGTTGAGATTCGGCGAACGTGTAGCCAGGCAACAGGTTCGACGCGTCAGCTTTAAGAGGTGGTCCATAGATTTCCTTGGGGTAGCTTCATATACCAAGAGAAAAGTAAGCCTCTCTGGAGTATGAAATAGAACGTGAATTTTTGCAAATTTTATCGACTACGCTTTGCGTGTAACACTAAGTTCATTTTCTGGTTTTGTTTCATATGATGTATATATATAGATAGATAAAACCCTTTACATTTGTCCCCATGATAACTGAACTCAGCATTACACAGAAGTGGCTTGGATTGCCGAGTGTCTAGCGCTCTGGCTCTCGGTGCTACAGGTTTCGGGTTAGAGTGCCGGTGGTGCCATGGATGCTTGTATTGGTTCAAAATCCACTTTAAGCAGCAGGTCCTGGTCTCGAATGACTGTAGAACATCATGGAGCCCAATCAGACATCTCACTCACATCATTCCCAAACTGTATTGGTGTAGCTTAGCTGTAGGAACAGTGATGTGGTGTGATGTATTAGTAGTAACATTTCACCGACGTAGAGTAGAATGTCCTTTCAAAATTTATGTCAAATACTTACTTTTGAAAGTAATTCTAATAAGTGAACTTTCTAATAAGTGAACTGTAACAAACAGATAATTTTTTTATATTTCCATGACATTTATTAATACTATCCTATTTTACAACTTTTTTACCGAAATGAAAACATTTTGACAATTATTAGGGGATTATACTTCTATATCTTTTTTCCCCTGTGCTAAAACAACCATCTTTTTATGAGTGAAACCATCATTATCAATCCTAATTCGTTTTCAATTTCGGTCGTAAAGTAAGTAAGAGATTTTTATAACAAGAAAGCAGCAAACATTCCTTTCTGGGTTACTTATACATTCCTTTTATTAATTGGGCTTCATCCTCTGAAATGTTGCCTTTTCGTCCCCATTTTAAACATACTAATAACATTTCCTTAATATTATTTTTTTTTACTTATTTTAATACATTTAAATTAAGAAAAGTACATGCAAATTACATAGAATTCATATTCTTTTATTTAATAATTATGTTACACATTATCTTGAGATCAAATTCAATGTACTACATATCCTTAAGCTATGGTAAAAACTGACATGAAGTATCCAGTTATTAAGGAAATTGTACTTCGAAAAATGGAAAAAAAAAAAACTGTATATATATATACATATATATATAGTTTTATAATTTAAACGATAATAAGTTAGCTTTTAAAGACGATAAGTTTAGCTTTTATGTTTGGTATTGATCATTATTTAAATACCTTATATTCATGTTAAACTTAAAATAATTACAAAAATTACGAATGCATTATAATAATAATTATACTAATAACTTTAAAAAAAATGTAATAATAAATAAAATAGTTTATTAATAGAAAGTCAGTTTGATATCATTAGTTCATTGCAACAAATAAAATGAACTGAACAATGAAATAAGAGTTTTGCTTTATGGGATCTGAAGAAGACGAATTTATTACCCTCTCCATCAGAAGAAGCAAAGCGCAGAAAATATTCCACTTAATTCTGAGGATTTTCACCCTTGGATCTCCCAGTAATCCACATCCGCTTTCTGATGATACCATTGCCGACTTACCATCTTCCGTGGTGACGTAATATATCTCTTCTCTTCGGCAACAGATGACAGTGGCTTTCAATCAGATCCATGGCTAGGAAATCCTTTTTTCCTTTTTCTTTGTTCATCCTTTTCTTTTTTTTCTTCTTTTTTTTATTCTATGGTAGTGATACTGACAACCGTAAGAAATATCCCAGCGGTTTCGGACGCGTGATTGGTTAGTTATGGAGCGTGAAGAATTCGCCAGCGTGCCGTAGGATCGTTACGCTTGTCACGTGACCGCACACGTGCACTAATATTGGTACATGGGTCAGACACTTCTATTGGTCACATGAGAGTTCACTCGAGCAATATATTGGACGCCTTTTCGGCTATCTCTTTTAATGCCACGTATAATGTTTTCCTGAGTAAAAGCGAACTGAAAATTTACTTTTGCATTAAAGTGGAGAAGACAGTTAAATCATGTTATTAAATGCATTAATATTTGGGTTCACATATTATTCACTTTTATCTTTCAACTAAATAACAATAATAATAATTTTATAAAACTGAAAAATTCCAGAATAGAAGAATGTAAAGCCAAGCTTTCCTGTTGATGCTGTTCTATTGCCATCTGTATTAGAACAACATCAACCAAGCTAAACCTTTTAAAAAAAATATTAGTGGATAGATGGTTATATCTAAAGCTTAATTATAATCAATTAATGTATATTTCAAACAGAATGATAAATCACGAATGTTATTTTAATAAGAAATAAAAAATGAAATTTATTTTTCATTAAGTAATAATCATTATTTATTTATTTAATTAAATACAAAAAAATAATTAATAATTTTTGCATTAATTACCCAATTAAAATCATAATTATTGACAACATTTTAATGAATATAATATTTGCTATAAATACATTTATATATTTTTATTAATTTTTATTTTAAATTATATTTTATTAATTCCTCTACAATATTTTTATTGCTCTTAAATTTAATAAAATTAACCACTCGTGGTATACTTGAAACATTTTTTAAATAGTACTGTAATTTTATAGTTTATTGAAATATAGACCATGCTCAATGTTAATCATGCAAATACGTAAATATACAATCATTAAATCGTATTTTTTAATTTTTTTTTTTTTTCCAGTTTTAAGACAATATAAAAAAGGTGGAAAATACTGAATAAAAAAGGAAAAGAAAATGTACATAAAAGGGTTCATCAAAGATGACCGAAGTCATTGCCATAAGAGTTCTCTAGCTTGCCAGTATCTCCCCGTCTGGGATTCGCCATGGAGTGCCAAGAAGTGGGCAGTTGTCAGAACTAATAAACACATGATATCTGTTTATTAGTTCTGACAATTCACAAAGAGGCCAATTTGGATGGCAAAATCCCAATGGGATGTTGATGTACATTTGATCAGTTTTTAAAATTTTTTTTTTTATTGATACTGCGTTACTACCGTAAAAATAAATATCTATAAATTAAAATACCAGTTCAATGTGTATAAGTGTCAAATTTATCGTATTAAAACAGATTAAAAGATTAAAAGAGATCTTATTAAAATGACTAAGGTTCTAAGATCTGAAATCCTTCCCATGTTCTTGAAATTCCATTAAATCAGGGGCCATTGAAGAAATGGACTCTCTCTGAGGAATTCAGGGAAAGTATACGTCATGTGATTTCCGGTGATATCCTATAGATTCTATTGGGAAATTCAAGGAAATTTGGTAACACACATCCGATGTCTGGAGAGTTAGAGAGATTTAAAAGGGTAAGGCATGTGAAGAGATTATTACCTGCTGTTATTCTAGTTGGATGGGAAGTTTGATACTTTTAACTTGTGATAGTTTATTAACTATATAATTATACTCGTGCAAGAGTGTCTATATGTGAAAAATGAAGAGGTGTCCTTCCTCCATTCTATACAGTAGCATTCTTTAACAAGTAAGAACGAACTATCGCCTTTGATACATTACAAATTGAATAAAATAACACTGAATTTCATTACAGATAATCAGGTATTTTTATTCAAATCAATTTACAATAATTCAGTTATTAACAAAAATGTTTCTGTACACTTATTACAATCTGTTACGCCTTATTTAAAATTATAATATAAATTTAAGTATATGTAAAATAAATTTACCGATAAAATGTAGAAATATTCTTAAAATAACGTTGCTTTTCAATTGCCAAATACTATACAAAAATACTGCTGCTATTACTGCTGTCTATTTCTCCATTTAGCTAATACTGCTCTATAAGCCCAGATATAATTAAACTTAAAAATAAGTTAATAATATAATAAAAATATTGCTGTAACAAGATTAGAGACGGAAATATCTATATGATATCAAATAAAAGGCTAAAAATTATGATATAATCACTATAAAGTGATGAAACTACAACTATTGTTAAATTAAAAATATTATAAGAAAAAAAGACACAATAGCTCTAAATTCCCCAAAAAATATTCATGAGAAAGGGTTCAGTGTTTTTATTCAAAAGTAATTGGGGCCGATGTTTTTTGGTTACATTTTTATTTTAACTAGATGTAAAAACTAATATTTATTTTAATTTAAATTAAAAAAATTTTTTTTTTTCATGTACATATAAAAAAATGTTACATTCTTCAAGGCAAAAATTTCTCTTATTCACAATGGCAAATTACAGAAAAATGTTCCTTTGCTTTCAATTCAAACCAGTGGAAAGAATTTAAGCTATTTATTATATAATTTCTGATCCTTTAACGATATAAATTATATTTTAAATTAAAATTAAAATATTCATTAAATGAATAGAATTAAACGGGCGGCATCAATATTTTTAAGTAATATGCCCATTTTAAAAAATTACTTAATTTTCGTAACGGAAATAATTTCTAGTGATTTGCATTTTATTTTATTTCTACCAATTAATGGCATTAATTAGCTAATTTAATTATTTAAAGCAGTTTCGTTGAATACGTAATTCAACTGTTCGATAATTATTTTTTTACGACATGTGTTAAACTAATTACTGACCTTAAATGCTCTTTTTTATCGAGAAAAACTAAATTTCGAGATGTATTGGAAGATTTACGTTACTCTTCTGAATGTGAGCATTATCTAAATTATCATTCAAGTCTTACATTCTACAAATAATTATGCAGATTATAAATGCAGCTTTTATTCACATTTCGAAATAAATC
The DNA here is from genome assembly GCA_021605075.1 of Caerostris darwini. Lineage (NCBI taxonomy): Eukaryota > Metazoa > Arthropoda > Arachnida > Araneae > Araneidae > Caerostris > Caerostris darwini. The sequence goes on from BPLQ01011834.1 coordinate 52,354, forward strand.
TAGAATTCAAATAACGTTTGGCGCATGATATTTTTTTTCCATTAGAAAACAAATGCCATGAAATCAAAATCTAATCCAGAACAAAACAAAAAAAAAAAAATGTTTGACAATCCAAAAAATTATTATTTTTTAATTAAATTGTGTTCCAGCTAATTTTAAAAATCAATTTATTATTTAATTAAAAAAAATAACTTATATAGATTTTTGATTTGTGTAAATTATAAAAGCCCATTATATTATTCCCTTACTTTTTCTTTTTGAGCAACAAATTTGCTATTCATCGCACATAAATATATGTTGATAAATGAGTTTTTGGTAGATGAACAGCGTTATCGATTTTTTTTAAATCCAAATAAATTGATTTCTTCTTTCTACATTAACTTGGATTAATCAAAAATATTTTAATTTATTTAAGCTAAGGTTATAGGTTTTAATTTCTATTTATTCTGATAATAGTATATTTACACATCGTTTCATCGCTTTGCCTACATCTTGGTTTTATACATATGTTATCCAAACGCTTTCTAATCGCATACGCAGTAGTACAATAATTCTGATATCCATCAGCAATAATCCAAGATTCCACCAGAAAGCAAACTAAGAAGATAAAGTACCTTAAAAAATCCCTATCTATTATTTTAATTATTATGATTAACATTTATTAATTAAAACTTTGTTATATTGATGTCTAATTTTAACTACATGTAGGTAGAACACACTCAGGTGAAGACTGGATAAAGTTTTTATTTACATAAAGATAAACCAAATATAATGAATATTGATTATTTTTCTTTGAGTATTAGTGAAAATGATTAAAATTGTTAAAATAAGAAAATATTTTAGCTGGCCTTTTGAATTATTTTATTTTTTTAAATTAAAAATATGTATAAATCATGGCGAAATTTTTTTTTAGTTAGATGTTTAAAATGATTTTATTATAAATACTTGAATTGCAAATATTGAATGGTGTTAAAACTTTTATTCATAAAATAAACTTTTATTAATAAAATTCATTTGTAATAATTCATTTCATAAATGATTTACTTTAAAAATAAAATTCAATATTATTTGTGCTTTATAAATTTAAGTGTGAATTTTTTAAGCGATTGAATACAGCTTTTAAAATTCAGTAATATAAAGGACAACTATTCAATAATTTAAAATGGTAAATATTTTGTCTTTTGTGTTGTTCAACTTGTAGCAAAATTATTTTAACAAATCTTGAAAAAAATATTCCAAATCGCAGGCATAAATGGAAATTTCTAAATCGAAAATCTTATAAAGAACAATTCCGTTACTATAAAAATCTGAACTTTTCACTCCACATCATTTTAATCATTATCATAATAAGAACAATTTTGTTTACGGAATACGCATTAAAGCAATTATGCTTTTATTCTTCAAACAGTCATATTTAAAAAGAGACACTTTACGCATCTTTTAAATGCCGGATCATAATTGTTGATACTCATGAAACCATCAAAATCGAGAATGAAACTCATTTTTTTATTCTTATCCTTATATTTAGATGACGATGCGTAATTCAGATAAACGTAATAGAAAAATATACCTTACATATGACTGTAAAAAATTATCCAAGCCAAAACGATGATGCAAATATTCTCGAAAACTGAGACGAGAATTCTATGAAAATGCTTTTAAACTGAGAGAGCGTAATTTGTGGACATCAAAGGGAGAGCGTTAATTTATTTTTAATGGTTTTTTAGCACTCTCTTTTAGGATCCAGAGATACAATTCCTAAATTCTTTGATGTTCGTCGACTTTCATGGCCAATACTTTTCAAACGAGACTTTTACAGTTTTATGCAAATAGCAATTTGCGATGCAAATTTGCTGATTATAGCTTTATTCTTTATTTTCCGGCGTTGCATTCTACTTTTACTCCCGAGATTCGACTTCGGAAAGTAGATTCAATTAAATAAAATGTCATTTTTCCTCGTTGGGTCTCCTTTGGGCATTGCATGAAGTTTGGGAAATTTATTTAATGTAATTCTGGTTGTTTCCTGAAATGTTTTTTTTTTTTTTTTCTTATATGACTTATTATTATTCATTAGTTTGCTCTTTTATTATTAAAGTTTTTTGACAAAAAAAAAACAATACTAATGGAATCGATTCTTTTTTTTTTTTTTTTTTTTTTATCAAAACTGCAATTTCAACAATGTTAAGGATTAAAATTATATCATTGTGTAGTAAGTAACAAATAGATATGATTCAAGTATTACGTTTAATCAAAAAAAAAAAAAAAAAAAAATGCAGCTACAATTATCGACAAAAATAAATTTTTACTACTGATTAGGGTTCATTTAAATTTTAAAGAATATTTATTTAAAGTAAAATAAATAAATAAAAATTGAAGTAAGTTGTAACACAATACGTTATTGGCTGTCAGGGATTATTGAGTACTCATACGTTTTTAGATTCAAAGAAAAAGGAATAAAAGTTTTGGCAGAGTTTTTGTTATAACTATTGATAATTTATAAAATATACAATCTTCGCATGCAAATATATGAAAGAATATATTGAAAAAATGATAAACCATCATAATTTCGTTCACTGAAGATCCTTATAGTTATTAAAACTTTATATGTTTATTTAAATTCTTTATGTTACGTAATCTTTTGATATGTGGATGTTATAGTCATCGCGAATTGCCATTACATTGACCAGTTGAATGTTAACTAGTTACAGTGAGAGAGTATTGACAAATTCATCATTAGCAATGTCAATACATGCATAAGATAATTTTATATGTATAAAAAGAGTCAATATGGCTTGAAAGGCATCAAACTGTAGTTGAGCTGTAATTGTATAGTATTTGTGAAAACGTAAAATTATGAATTTCATTTAATAATCAAATAATAGATGCATTTCCGATTCTTTCATTTCATTAATTATTTTTAGAATGATATCGTACATTTTAAAAATATTTCAGAATTCTAATTATTCATTTATGTAAGATTAATTTTACATAGGAAAATATATCAGAATTCTAATTGTTTTATTTTTTTATAAGATTAATTTTATGTTGTAAAATATTTCAATATGATATAAGATGATTAATGATATGATATAAGATTAATATGTAGGTATAAAATATTCTGAATAGCTGTTAAAACAATTGTAAAAATTAAGGATTTTAACTATTAACGGTTTCTGTAAGTATGCAGTAAAATTCGACGCTACAATCTTTATATTTTGTTTCTTAAAACTCTGTTTTTATATTCTGAAAGATATTACATATTTTGCATTTGTTCTAAAAATGACAGAATAATTTTTTTTATAACAATATTGAAAGCTAAATTCACTAAAATATTCTAAGGACAAAATTTACTTATTTATACAAATCCGTAGTGCACAAAAGAATTGTAGGTGAATGGGCTTAAGTAGTCGGATTTTATTTTTATATAACAATTTATATTTAAAAAAATGTTTATACTTAACATCCAGCTAATTTGTTTTTTGTTAAATTATATAATTGTATAGTTACGAATAAATTAAAATTATAAAAAAAAAAATAAATTGATTTTTAAAATTAGCTTCAGAATACAGTTTAATTAAAAAATAATTTTTTGGGTTGGGAAACATTTTTTCAGATTAGATTTTGCCCTCCTGACATTTTTTTTTTCTAATCGCAAAAGAAAAAAAAAATTCCGGGTATAAATCTTATTTGAGTTATCGATTTATTTCGAAATGTAAACAAAATCTAGATTTATAATCTGCATAATTATTTGAACAACTTAAGACTTGAAAGAGAATTTAGGTAATGCTCGCATTCAAAAGATCAATTCATCTCTATACATTTCAGTACGTTTTCAAATTCAGTTTCTTACGATAAAAAAGTGCATTTAAAGTCCTTAATTAGTTTAACACGTGTCGTAAAATAAAAATAATTATTGAACAGTTTAATTACGAATTCAACGAAACTGCTTTAAATAATTAAAGTAGCTAATTAATTGGTAGAAATAAAATAAAATGCAAACCACTAGAAATTATTTTCGTTACAGAAATTACCGAAATTTTTGAAATGGGCATAGTAATTAAAAATATTGATGCTGCTCATTTAATTCTATTCATTTAATTAATATTTATATTTGAATTTATTAACATAATTTATATTCTTAAGAGATCAAAAATTTGATTAAAAAAATAGCTTAAAAGCTTTTTACTGGCTTTATTTGAAGACAAAGGAACTTTTTTCTGCAATTTTCCACGGCAAGTTAGACAAGCTTTTGGCTTGATAATATTTTTTTTATATATGAAAGAAGATGAAATTTAAAAATCTCTAAAGTTGAAATTAAAATTAAACCAATAAACATCTATGCAATTAATCTTGTATAAAAATGCTGAAATCTTTCTAATTAATTATTTTGGGAATTTAAAGGTATTGTGCCTTTTTTGGCAATATTTTTAATTTAACATTATTTGCATATTCCTTATTTTACTGTTATTATATGATATTTTTTAATCTTTTATTTGCTATAGCAAACTTTCAGATAATCATGCAGGCATATCTTTTAGCAATATTTTAGTATTATATTATTTACTTATTTTTAAGTTTAATTATATCTGGGACTATAGACAAGAAGTAACAGCTAATTCTAAAAATGGACAATAGAAATTATTTGTGGTTATCCAAAGCCTCCACCGAACGTATTTTTGTACACTATTTCACAATTAAAAAGCAACGTTATTTTTGGAATACTTCTAAGCTATATCTATACAGTTATTTAAATTGTAGCATTTATTTTTTTTCTCATGGGAAGAGTTTTGGTATACCATTACGATGAGAGGGGCGTACATACTATTTGACAAGTGAATAATGAATGAATAATGAGTGGATATAGTATTGTGGGTAGTTATATTACATGCAGTTAGTGTTTTTTACTAATCATAACAACCCGTCACTCAAATCTGATAGCAGATATTTGGTCATGTATAATTCGGTATAATGTAAATTGACGAATGTCTGTGTGACCTTCACAAGTTGAAACAACTAAAGATTGAATATGAACTATATCAAGAACTATGAATATGAAATATGCCAGTTCTTGTTCCCTCGTGATTGGTAATAGACCAAGTGCTAAGAAATGTCTATTCCAATTAGAAGTGAGGGAAGTTGACCTCCTTCTTGACTGATTGTCTTAAAAGAACGTTTTTTTTTTGTGTGTGTGTGTGTGTGTGTGTGTGTGTGTGTGTGTGTGTGTGAAGAAGGGAGAGAGTGTTCTCCATCGAGTCGACCAGAAGTGTGTTTTTTTTTTCTGAAGTGACTGAATAAGCCGGCGGGTCCCTATGTTTTTCAAAGTGAACCCCTTGTGGTTCTGTTTATATATATAGCACTATATAGATATAGTGCTTGTAAATAAAAATTAAAGTGTTCCCACGAATCTGAAATGACCCTCTTCTCAAAGCCGTTATAGCTCTAATATACATCGAGACGTTACAAAATATACAAACATTTATAACGTAATTTTCAATATTGCATAACATATTGTAATAAATGTACAGAAACATTTTTGTAAATAACTTAATTATAGTAAATTGATGTGAGTAATAATGAAGAATGTAATGTCATTTCCTTTTCTGTAATGTAATTCAGAATTTTTTAATTAATTTGTAATATATCAAAGACGTTAGTTCGTTCTTACAGTCTTTAGAATGCTGCTGTATAAATTTGAGGAATTTATCTTCATTCTTTTGAACACATGTTTATTTTTTATGATGCAAATAAATGTATGCACTTGTATACACATTTACACTTTTTAAAATATATAGTTAAGAAACTATCACGAGTTAAAAGTGACAAACTTCTGATCCAACTACCTGCCTACAGACTCGTCACCTGCATTACACTTTTGAAACTCTATCTCTCCAGACATTGGATGCGTGATATGCCAGGTTACCTTGAATTCAACAATAGAATCTTTAGGGTATCACGGGATATCGGATGACTCCTGCTTTTCCTGAATTCCTCAGAAAGAATCCATCTCTTCGATGGCGCCTGGTTCCCTGGAATTTCAATAACATGAGAAGGATTCAATAGAATCTTAGTCATTTTAATAGGATCTCTTTTAATCTTGATCTTTTTAATACTATAAATATGACACTTATACAAAATGAACTGGTGTTTCCATTTAGAGGTGTTTATTTTTACGATGCATTGATTTTATATTTACGTTTTTGCGTGATTAGCAATGCACATGGTCTATATTTCAGTAAACTATAAAATTACAGTACTAATTAAAAAATGTTTCAAGTATAGCACAAGTGGCTAATTTTATTAAATTTAAGAGCAATAAAAATATTGTAGAGGAATTAATAAAAAATAATTTCCAAAAAAATTAATAAAAATATATAAATTTAATTATAGGAAATATTGTATTAATTAAAAGACTGTCTATAATTATGATTTTAATTGGGTTATTAATGCAAAAATTGTTAATTATTTTTATGTATTTAATTAAATAAATAAATAATGATTATTACTTAATAGAGGATAAATTTCATTTTTTATTTCACTTTATTAAAATAACATTTGTGCTTTATCATCCTGTTTGAAATATACATTAATTGATTACAATTAAGCTTTAGATATAACCATCTATCCACTAATATTTTTTTAAAAAGTTTAGCTTAGTTGTTGTTGTTCTAATGCAGCTGGCAATAGAACAGAATCAACAGGAAAGCTTAGCTTTATATTCTTCTATTCTGGAATTTTTCAGTTTTAAAAAATTATTATTATTATTTAGTTGAAAGATAAAAGTGAAAAATATATGACCCCAAATATTAATGCATTTAATAACTGGATTTAACTGTCTTCTCCACTTTGATGCAAAAATAAATTTACAGTTCGCTTTTAGTCAGGAAAACATTATACGTGGAGTAAAAAGGCATAGCAGAAATTGGGTCCAATATATTGCTCGAGTGAACTCTCATGTGAACAATAGAAGTGCCCGACCCATGTACCAATATTAGTGCACTTGTGCGGTCACGTGACAAGCATAACGATCCTACGGCACGCTGGCGAATTCTTCACGCTCCATAACTAACCAATCACACGTCCCAAAACCACCGGGATATTCCTTACAGTTGTCAGTATTTCTACCCTAGAATAAAAAAAAAGAAAAAGAAATCCATAAAAGAAAAAAAAAGAAAGGAAGAACGATAGAAAACGAAAAACAGGAATTCCTAGCCATGGATCTGATTGAAAGCCCCTGTCATCTGTTGCCGAGGAGAAGAGTTATATAATACGTCACCACGGATAATGATAAGTCGGCGATCGTATGTTCCGTAAGGCGGATGTGGATTACTGGGAGATCCGAGGGTGAAAATCCTCAGAATTAAGTGGAGTATTTCTTGCGCTTTGCTTCTTCTGTTGGAGAGGGTAATAAATTCGTCTTCTTCAGATCCCACAAAGCAAAACTTTTGGTTCGTTGTTTAGTTCTTATCTGTTGCAATGTACTAATGATATCAATCGGATTTATAGCTCTTTTATATATTATTTCATATTATTATCATTTGATATATATTATTATCATTTCATATATATTATTATTATTTTATATATATATATATATATATATATATTGTCATTTCACATATATTCTGTTGTTAATAATAACATCAAAAGATCTCACGTAAAGATTCAAATTCACAGATTTTCTATGAATTTTGAGATATGCTATAACATTACGTAACCTTCAGTATTTAATTTATTAATACATAATATTATATAAACATAATCCTTTATAAATAATGCAGAATAACTAAAGTATTTGTTCTATTTATTTATGCAAATGAATCATATTCTTCGATTTCTTTATACGTACAATTAAAAAATGTAATCAGTGATATTTAAATGTTACAAAAGACTTGAACAATTTAATATATCAATAATGATTTCTAAATCATTTAACAAATCAAAATAGTTTAACCTATTTTTTGACAGATGATCAGTATTGTTTTATGAATCATTATTTTCATTAACAAGTTTAGTTCTATAATTTTGATTTTTTTATTGGATTATTAATGCAATTTTTTTTTTTTTTGCACTTTATTAAATAAATTAATAATGAATAATACTTTGTGCATAATAAAATGTTTATTTTAAATAAATAATAATAAATAAATAAGTAACTAAATAAAAATAAATAAGTACGTAAGTAAATAATAACAAAAATAATAAATAATTAATGATGAAATAAAAAATAAATACTTTATTTCACTATTTTTATTAAAATAACATTTGCAATTTATCACCTTTTTTGAAATGCATTGATTGATTATAACTAAACTTTATACATTTACAATTTCCCATATCCCTTTGTCCACTAATATTTTTTTAAAAAGAAGTTAGCTTTATATTTTTCTATTCTGTAATTTTGCAGTTTTATTAAAATTATTGTTAGTTAGTTTGTAGATAAATGTAAATACTGAATAATTTTTATAAACCCAAATAATAATCCATTTAATTATATGATTTAATTGCCTTCTCCACTTTAATGCAAAAGTAAATTTTCAGTTCGTTTTTACTCAGAAAAACATTATACGTGGCGTAAAAAAAGAGATGGCAGAAATGGCGTCCAATATATTGCTCGAGTGAACTCTCATGTGACGCATAGAAGTGCCCGACCCATGTACCAATATTATGATCACGTGTGCGGTCACGTGACAAGCGTAACGATCCTACGACACGCTGGCGAATTCTTCACGCCCCATAACTAACCAATCACGCGTACAGAAACCGCCGGGATATTTCTTACAGTTGTTAGTATCCCTACCCTAGGATACAAAAAGAAAAAGAAATACATGAAAGAAAAAAGAAAGAAAACGAAAAAAGGATTTCCCAGCCAAGGATCTGATTGAAAACCCCTGTCATCTGTTGCCGAGGAAGAAGTGTTATATATTACGTCACCACGGAAGATGGTAAGTCGGCAATGATATGTTGAGAAAGCGGATGTGGATTACTGGGAGATCCGAGGGTGAAAATCCTCAGAATTAAGTGTAGTATTTCTTGCGCTTTGCTTCTTCTGCTGGAGAGGGTAATAAATTCGTCTTCTTCAGATCCCAACTTTTATTTCATTGTTTAGTTGTTTTTTAGGCTATAACGTTATGTAATATACAGTATATATTTTATTAATCTAATATATTATAAAAATGATAATACTTTATAAATAATACATAATAACTATACATATAATTTAAAATATTTTCCTTTGCTAATTTTACCTCCAGAAGTGGTCATGTAAAGATTTAAATTCACAGATTTTCTAAGAATTTTGAGATATGCTATAACGTTATATAATGTATAGTATTTATTTTATTAATCTATTATATTATAAAAAAATATTTCATTATAAATAATACAGAATAATTAAAGTATTTGTACATTTTATTAAGACAAAAGAAACATATTCTGCGTTTGCTTTGTGTACTTAATTTAAAACAAAATCAACGATATTTGTTGGTACCAAACGACTTGAACATTGTAATATATCAATAATTATTTCTAAATCATTTTATCAATCAAAATAGTTTAACCCTATTTTTTTCACAGATAATCAGTATTGATCGAAGAATCATTATGTTCATTAACAAGTTTATTTCTATATTTATGATATTTTATTGGATTATTGATGCAAAATTTTTAATTTATTTTTGCATTTAACTAAATAAATAAATAATGAATAATACTTTGTGCATAATAAATTATTTATTTTAAAAAAATAAGTAAATTATAATAAATAAGTAAGTAAATAATAATTAAAATAATAATAAGTAATTAATGATAAAATAAATAATAAATAATCTATTTCTCCATTTTTATTAAAATAACACTTGCAATTTATCATCTTTTTTGAAATACATTAATTGATTATAACTAAGCTTTATATATTTAACATATCCATTTATTCAGTAATATTTTATTTAGAAAGCTTAGCTTTATCTTTGTCTATTCTGGAATTTTGAAGTTTTATAAAATTACTGTTACTTAGTTTGTATATAAATTAACTTTTATAGGAACGAATATTAATGCATTTAATAACAGTTTTCTCCATTTTAATACAAAAGTAACCTTTCAGTTCGCTTTTACTCAGGAAAACATTATACGTGGCGTAAAAAGAGATAGCAGAAATGGCGTCCAATATATTGCCCGAGTGAACTCTCACGTGACCAGTAGAAGTGCCCGACCCATGTACCAATATTAGTGCACGTGCGCGGTCACGTGACAAGCGTAAGGATTCTACGGCACGCTGGCGAATTCTTCACGCTCCATAACTAACCAATCATGCGTACAGAAACCGCCGGGATATTTCTTACAGTTGTCAGTATCCCTACCATAGAATAAAAATAGAAAAGAAATCCATAACATGAAAAAAGAAAGAAAAGGAAAAAAAGGATTTCCTAGCCGTGGATCTGATTGAAAGCCCCTGTCATCTGTTGCCGAGGAGAAGAATTATACATTACGTCACCACGGAAGATGGTAAGTCGGCAATGGTATGTTCAGAAAGAGGATGTGAATTACTGGGAGATCCGAGGGTGAAAATCCTCAGAATTAAGTAGAGTACTTTTCGCGCTTTGCTTCTTCTATTGGAGAGGGTAATAAATTCCTCTTCTTCACATCCCACAAAGCAAAAATTCTATTTCATTGTTTATTTCTTGTTTATTGTATTCCTCTAATGATATAAAAGGGACTTCCTACTAACAGCTCTTTTAGTTATCATATTTATATTATTATCATGTCATATGTTTCATTAGATTTATCATATTTTCCGTTGTTAATTTTACTTTCAAAAGTTGAAACGTAACGATTTAAATTCACAGATTTTCTATGAATTTTGAGATACAACGTTGTGTATTATACAATATTAATGTTATTGTTATGTTATATTATTAAAAAGAGAATCCATTAAAAAAAATACAGAATAGTTAAAGTATTTGTAAATTTTATTTAGGTAAACGAATCATATTCGTCTATTTCTTTGTGTACGTAATTTACAAATGCAATCAATGATATCTATTGTCACCAAAAACTTGAACATTTTAATAACCCTATTTTTTTCACGGATGATCATTATTCATTTATGAAACATTACACTCATTAACATGTTTATCTCCATAATTAAGATTTTTAATTGGATTATTAATACAAAACTGTTGTTTTTTGGCATATAATTAAATAAATAAATAATGATTAATACTTTGTACATAATAAACTATTTATTTCAAATAAATAATAAATAAGTAAATAATAATAAATAAATAAGAAAGTAAATAATAATAAAATAATAATAAATAATTAATGAGGAAATAAATAATAAATAATTTATTTCACTATTTTTATTAAAATAAAATTTGCAATTTATCATCTTTTTCGAAATAAATTAATTGATTATAACTAAGTTTTATATATTTAAAATTATCCATATCCCTTTATCCACTAATATCTTTTAAAAAAAGCTTAGCTTTATCTTTTTCTACTCTGGACTTTTGCAGTTTTATAAAATTATTGTTAGTTAGTTTGTATATAAATGTAAATAATGTATATTTTTTGTAAATCCATATATTAATCCATTTAATAACATGATTTAACTGTTTCGTACACTTTAATGCAAAACATAAATTTTCAGATCGCTTTCGCTCAGGAAAACATTATACGCGGCATAAAAAGAGATAGCGAAAATGGCGTCCAATATATCGCTCGAGTGAACTCTCACGTGACCTGTAGAAGTGCCCGACCCATGTACCAATATTAGTGCACGTGTGCGGTCACGTGACAAGCGTAACGATCCTGGCAAATTCTTCACGCTCCATAACTAACCAATCACGCGTCCCGAAACCGCCGGGATATTTCTTGCAGTTGTCAGTATCCTACTATAGAATAAAAACGAAAGACATGTATAAAAGAAAAAAAGAAAACGAAAAAAAGGATTTCCCATCCATGGATCTGATTGAAAGCCCCTGCCATCTGTTGCCGAGGAAGAAGGGTTATATATTACGTCACCACGAAAGATGGTAAGTCGGCAATGGTGTGTTCGGAGAGCGGATGTGGATTACTGGGAGATCCGAGGGTGAAAATCCTCAGAATTAAGTGCAGTATTTCTTGCGCTTTGCTTCTTCTGCTGAAGATAGTAATAAATTCCTCTTCTTCAGATCCCACAAAGCAAAACTTTTATTTCATTGTTTACTTCTTATTTGTTGCGATGCACTAATGATATCAAATGGACTTTTTATTAATAAGATAAAAAGGATATCAATATCATGAAAATCATATGCAATATCATGAAAAAAAGTAGGAATTCACCTTAATTTTCCTTTTTTTTTATGTTACTTGCTTGAAATACAATAATTGATTATAACTACGCTTTATATATTTACAATTATCCATATCCATTTATCCACTAATATTTTTTTTAAAAAGCTTAGCTTTATATTCTTCTATCCTGGAATTTTATGGTTTTATAAAATAATTGTTAGTCAGCTGGAAGATAAAAAGTAAATAAGGTATAATTTTTATAAACCCAAATATTAATGCATTTAATAACTGGATTTAACAGTTTTCTCCACTTTGATGCAAAAATAAATTTACAGTTCGCTTTTACTCAGGAAAACATTAGACGTCGCGTAAAAAGAGATGGCAGAAATGGCGTCCAATATATTCCTCGAGTGAACTCTCATGTGACCCATAGAAGTGCCCGACCCATGTACCAATATTAGTGCGCGTGTGCGGTCACGTGACAAGCGTAACGATCCTACGGCACGCTGGCGAATTCTTCACGCTCCATAACTAACCAATCACGCGTCCCGAAACCGCCAGGATATTTCTTACGGTTGTCAGTATTTCTACCCTAGAATAAAAAAAAAAAAAAAGAAATGTATGAAAGAAAAAGAAAGGATGAATGAAGGAAAAAAGGATTTGCCAGCCATGGATCTGATTGAAAGCCCCTGTCATCTGTTGCCGAGGAAGAAGAGTTATATATTACGTCACCACGGAAGATGGTAAGTCGGCAATGGTATGTTGAGAAGGCGGATGTGGATTACTGGGACATCCGAGGGTGAAAATCCTCAGAATTAAGTGGAGTATTTCTTGCGCTTTGCTTCTTCTGTTGGAGAGGGTAATAAATTCGTCTTCTTCAGATCCCACAAAGCAAAACTTTTATTTCATTGTTTATTTCTTATCTGTTGCAATGTACTAATGATATCAAACGGGCTTCCTATTATTTTATTTATCATAACGTATTTTATTCTACACCTTTAAATTAAAATACTTTCTGTTGTTAATTTTACCTTCAAAAGTCGTCAGATTTAAAGTTATAGAAATTTTATGAATATTGAGATATGCTATTGTGTAATATACAGTATTTATTTTATTAATTCATAATATTATAAAAAAGATAGCCTATTATAAATAATACAGAATAATTAAAGTATTTGTAAATCTTATTAAGACAGACGAAACATATTCTAAGATTTCTTTATGTACTTAATTAGAAAATGCAATCAAAGATATTTGTTGGTGCCAAAAGACTTGAACATTGTAATATAACAATAATGACTTCTAAATCACTTTATAAATCAAAATAGTTTAACCCTATTTTTTTCACAAATGATCATTATTGATTTATGAATCATTATACTCACTAACATGTTTTATGCCTGTAATTATGTTTTTTATTTTAATTATTAATGCAAAAAAATTTATTTTTTTGCATTCAATTAAATAAATAAATAATGAATAATACTTCGATAAATTATTTAAATAATAATAATTTTTTAATTTTATAAATTATTACATAATAAATTATTTATTTCAAATAAATAATAATAAATAAATGAGCAAACACAAAATAATAAAAATAATAATAAATAATTAATGATGAAATAAATAATAAATCATCTATTTCACTATTTTTATTAAAATAACATTTGCAATTTATCACCTTTTTTGAAATACATTAATTGATTATAAGTAAGCTTTATATATTTACAATTATCCATATCCCTTAATCCACTAATATTTTTTTAAAAAGTTTAGCTTTAAATTCTTCTATTCTAGAATTTTTCAGTTTTATATAAGATTATTGTTATTAGATGGAAGATAAAAGTAAATAATGTATAATTTTTATAAACCGAATTATTAATCCATTTAATAACTGGATTTTTTTTTCACTTTAATGCGAAAAGTAAATTTTCAGTTCACTTTTACTCAGGAAAACATACACGTGACGTAAGAAGAGTAGCAGAAATGGCGTCCAATATATTGCTCGAGTGAACTCTCATGTGACCAATAGAAGTGCCCGACCCATGTACCAATATTAGTGCACGTGTGCGGTCACGTGACAAGCGTAACGATCCTACGGCACGCTGTCGCTGCTAACGTTACGTAATATACAGTATTTATGTTATTAATCCATAATATTATAAAAAAGAAAATCAGTTATAAATAATATATAATAACTAAGGCATTTGTAAATTTTAGTTAGTTAAACGAATCATATTCTTCGATTACTTTATATACGCATTTAAAAAATGCAAATAAAGATATTTGCCTGTACCAAATGACTTTAACATTGTAATATATCAATAATGATTTCTAAATCATTTTATAAACCAAAAGACCTTAACCCTATTTTTTTTTCCCAGATGGTCAGTATTGAGTTATGAATAATTATATTCATTAACAAGTTTATTCCTATAATTATGATTTTTTATTGGATTATTAATGCAATTTTTTTTATTTTTTTGCATTCAATTAAATAAATAAATTTTGAATAATACTTTGTGCATGATATATTATTTATTTTTAATAAATAATACATACGTAAATAATAATAAATAAAAAAGTAAATAAAACATAATAAATAATTAATGATGAATTAACTAATAAATCATTGATTTCGCTATTTTTATTAAAATAACATTTGCAATTTATCATCTTTTTTGAAATACATTAAGTGATTTCAACTAAGGTTTATATATTTACAATTATCCATATCCATTTATACACTAATATTTAAAAAAAAAAACTTAGTTTTATATTATTCTTTTATGGAATTTTGCAGTTTTTTAAGATTTTTCTCAGTCAGTGGAAGATGAAAGTAAATACTTTATAATTTCCATAAACCCCAATATTAATCCATTTTACAACTGTATTTTTCTCCAATATAATGCAAAAGTAAATTTTCAGTTCGCTTTTACTCAGGAAAACATTATACGTGGCGTAAAAAGAGATTTGCAGAAATGGCATCCAATATATTGCTCGAGAGAACTCTCACGTCACCCATAGAAGTGCCCGACCCATGTACCAATATTAGTGCACGTGTGCGGTCATGTGACAAGCGTAACGATCCTACGGCACGCTGGCGAATTCTTCACGCTCCATAACTAACCAATCACGCGTCCCGAAACCACCGCGATATTTCTTATAGTTGTCAGCATCCCTACCATGGAATAAAAAAAGAAAAAGTAATTCGAAAAAGAAAAAAAAGAAAAGAAAGAAAACGAAAAAAAGGGTTTCCTAGCCATGGATCTGATTGAAAGCCCCTGTCATCTGTTGCCGAGGAGAAGACTTATATATTACGTCACCACGGAAGATGGTAAGTCGGCAATGGTATGTTCAGAAACAGGATGTGAATTACTGGGAGATCCAAGGGTGAAAATCCTCAGAATTAAGTGGAGTATTTCTTGCGCTTTGCTTCTTCTGATGGAGAGGGTAATAAATTCGTTTTCTTCAGATCCCACAAAGCAAAACTTTTATTCCATTGTTTGGTTCTTATTTGTTGCAATGTACTAACGATATCAAACAGACTTTCTATTCTTTTATATATCATAACATATTTTATTTTATACATTTGAGCTAAAATATTTTGTGTTGTTAATTTTACTTTCAAAAGTTGCCAGATTTAAGGTCATAGAACTATGATTTTTCAGATATGCTGTAACGTTATGTACCATACAGTATTTATTTTATTAATGCATAACATTACAAAAAAAATAATCCATTATAAATAATACAGAATAAGTTAAGTAATCGTAAATTTTATTTAAGCAAACGAATCATATTCTTCAATTTCTTTATATACGTAATTAAAAAATGCAATCAATGATATTTGCTGATACCAAGACTTGTGCATTATAATATAAAAATAATATTTTATAAATTATTTTATATATAAAAATAGTTTAACCCTATTTTTTTCACAGATTTATCATTATTGATTTATGAATAATTGAACTGATTAACATGTTTATGTCTATAATTATGATTTTTTATTGGATTATTAATGCAAAAATTATTATTTTTTTGCAAATAACTAAATAAATAAATAATGAATAATACTTTGTGCATAATAAATTATTTATTTTAAATAAATAATAAATATGTAAATAATAATGAATAAATAAGTAAATAATAATAAAATTACTAATAATAAATTAATGATGAATAAATAATTTTTTTCACTATTTCTATTAAAATAACATTTGCAATTTATCACCTTTTTTGAAATACATTAATTGATTATAACTAAGCTTCATATGTATACAAATATCCATATTCATTTATCCACTAATATTTTTTTTAAATGTTGGCTTCATATTATTCTATTCTGGAATTTTGCAGTTTTATAAAATTATTGTTAGTTAGTTGGAAGATAAAAGGGAATAATATATGATTCTTAAAAACCCAAATATTAATCCATTTAATAACATGATTTAACTGTTTTCTCCACTTTAATGCAAAAGTAAATTTTCAGTTCGCTTTTACTCAGGAAAATATTATACGTGGCGTAAAAAAAGAGATAGCAAAAATGGCGTCCAATATATTGCTCTAGTGAATTCTCATGTGACCAATAGAAGTGCCTGAGCCATGTACCAATATTAGTGCACGTGTGCGGTCACGCGACAAGCGTAACGATCCCGCAGCACGCTGGCGAATTCTTTACGCTCCATAACTAACCAATCACGCGTCCCGTAACCGCCAGGATATTTCTTACGGTTGTCAGTATTTCTACCCTAGAATAAAAAAAATGAAGAAATCCATGAAAGAAAAAAAAGAAAGGATGAACAAAAGAAAAAGGAAAAAAGGATTTCCTAGCCGTGGATCTGATTGAAAGACCCTGTCATCTGTTGCCGAGGAAGAAGTGTTATATATTACGTCACCACGAAAGATGGTAAGTCGGCAATGGTATGTTCAGAGACCGGATGTGGATTAAGGGGAGATCCGAGGATGAAAATCCACAGTATTAACTGTAGTTTTTCTTGCGCTTTGCTTCTTCTGTTGAAGAGGGTAATAAATTCGTCTTCTTCAGATCCCACAATGCAAAACTCTTATTTCGTTGTTTACTTCTTATCTGTTGCAATATACTAATGATATCAAACGGACTTCCTATTCTTTTATTTATCATACCATATTTTTTTTTATATATTGAAGCTAAAATATTTTCTGCTGTTAATCTTACCTTCGAAAGTTATCATATTTGAAGTCATAGAATTCCTATGAATTTTGAGATATGCTATAGCGTTATGTAGTATACAGCATTTATTTTAATAATCCGTCATATAATAAAAAGATAATCCATTATAAATATTAGGATAACTAAAGTATTTGTAAATTTTATTTAGGCAAACAAATCATATTCTTCGATTTCCTTATGTTCATAATTAAAAAATTCAAACAAAAATATTTGCTGGGACCAAAAGATTTGAACCTTTTAATATAACAATAATATTTTCCAAATTATTTATAATACGTAATATACAGTATTTATTTGATTAATCTATAATATTATAAAATAGGGAATCCATTATAAAAAATACAGAATAACTAAAGTATTTGCAAATTTTATTAAGGCAAAGATATTTGTTGGTACTAAAAGACTTGAAACTTTTAATATAATTTTAATAAAATGACATGAACATTTTAATGCAATTTCAATAAAAACTTAACCAATAATTTTTAAATAAAGATAGTTTAACCCTCTATTTTCATAGATGACCCTTATTTGAAATCGCAGTGAATTCACGTCACATTTGTTCAAATGAATTTTCAAATTAATCGGTAAACTATTTGCTAAATTTTTCTAAAAATGGCTTTATATTTTAACAATTCGAAATCAAAGACCTGGTAAAAACTAGCGTTGAAAAAATAAAAAATAAAATTATTAAATCTTGCGAAGAATTTTGTATTAAATTAAGTCTTTATAGATCCATGTAACACGTGCAAAATCATTCAATTTTGAGGAATTTATATTTCAGGACAATACTTTAAATTTAATAATTACAGTCTTTAATAATTAGTGGCATAAAGGTAATAATTTTAATAAAAATATTGAAAGGCAGTCTATTAATAAAAATATTGAAAGGCAGTCTATTAATAAAAATATTGAAATGCAGTCTATTAATAAAAATATTGAAAGGCAGCATATTAATAAAAATATTGAAAGGCAGCCTATTAATATTTATATTCAAATGTAGCCTATTACTAAATATATTCAAATGTGGCATATTAATAAATATATTAAAATGTAGCCTATAAATAAATATATTGAAATGTAGCATATTAATAAATATATTCAAATGCAGCTTATTAATAAATATATTCATGTCCAATTTTAATGAATATATCCATGAATAAATTTATGGATTTTACTGGGTTTGAAATACTTTCAAACAACTTTAAAAAAAAGGTAATAGTTAAAATTATTATAATTACATTTTTAGTATAATTATTATTATAATGCATTCGTAATTTTTGTAATTATTTTAAGTTTTAAGATGAATCTAAGGTATTTAAATTATGTGCAATTCAAAACGTAAAAGCTAAGTCTTTATCGTATGTAGGTTTCATTTTTTGAAAATTATTTATTATGAATGTAAAAAAGAGGTATTACATTATTTAGAGATTATTTACTGATAAATAATATGTGACTTCCAAACCCCTTTTGAGGTCTCTTACTTAAAGAGTGTTATTTATAAAATTGTTATTTGTCCAACTATGAGTAAAGCTTTTTTTCTGAATAATGTATTTTTAATATGCAGAGGTTTAATTATTTACCATTTGCCCTCTGAGAAATTAATCTTTATCGACTCTTTTTAAATTAATATTTTCAATATTTGGATAAATATATAATGGCTATCTCAGAAAATTCGTAATTTATTTTTATAATGAACATATCATAAGAGTTCAAAATATATATTACTTTTTTTCTATGAAATTTCTATGAAATTCAAGTTGAAAATGAATACACAGCAGATAAAAAGAATAAATTTTCGTAAATAATGTTAAATATTTGTTTTCATAAAGCTCCATGTTGATTGAAGAACTAATCTAAAAATTGCAATTTTTTAAAAAATCTTTATTTGACTAACTAATGTTTTTTTTTCCGCCCTCTCGAACCACATAAATGTTAGAATTTCGTTAACCTAAACAACGTTTAGTTAATTTAAAATGTGAAAAAAAAAATGATTTACAAATCCAGCTTCAAAATATATTTGACATTTAGTATTTAAGTAATATTTTTGTTACTTATATTTTAAACGAACGCCTTATCACTTGAGAGCAAATTATGTTTATAAGTAGGTTTCTCAATAAATTAACCTTTTTTCTTATCAAAATACATTTCTATTTCACACTACATAAATGAGGTTTTTAGTGTTTATTACAACATGCTGTTGAAACAATTTTAATTATATGCATGCTAATAATGTTCTCTCAAAAATTTCCCTTAAACTATGGAGTAAAATTAATTGCAATTGTGAATGAAAGTATTAAATTAAATTTGAATATTGCATGTTTGCTTAAAAACAAAACCTCAGACATACTATTTTTGAATACCTACTCAAATAATTACCTACTTCATTGATAAATAGTTTTTTTTTGTAAAGTCAGCCAAAATAAAAATAAAAAAGAAAGAAAAGAAAATTTGACATTCTTATTAATTTTTGTAATCATCATTATATCTTCACGTAAGTGGTATCGTTAGAAATTGCTTAAAAAGAGCTAACTTATGGTGCAATAAATTTTAATAACAAAATTAATCAACCACTAACTCGAAATTTTTCCTTTATGGAAACAGAAAGTTTCAGAGCAATCGATTCAGAGTGGCATGCAGAGTGACAATAAAAGATCTAAAAAAGTGATAAATAAAAGAGTATCTATAAAAGAGTGATCTCTCAATCAATAGAAGAGTATCAATAAAAGTGTGATCTAAAAAATTGCAACATTTCATTCATTAAATGAATATTATGCTACCGTCTTCTTGTTATGGTTACTAAGAAAAAAGCAAGAAAAATGTGTTTGATTTCTTCGAAAAATTTTTGTAAACTAAAAAAGAATTAAAATTGTTTATTTAAATAATAACTATTAAACAATTTTATTATTTTATCTCAATTATAATATTTAGATTCCATAAAAAAATCTTTAAAGGCATCTCCTATCAGTGAGAAATGTTTTGGAACGCCTTCCCTATAAATTTGCATCATTTTTTTTTTCAATTCCTACTATTAGCTCACACTCTCCCTATATATATCTTGTTCAAATTTTCAATCTTTAATAAAATACTCTTTATTCATCCACTCAAGTTCAAATACATTTTTTGAACTTGTAGTGGATGACACTTGATGTTAATACAGTTTTTTTTCAAATTTTAATTCATTCATTAAATTTAATTAATTTTTTTTATTTTTTTTTTAGATTTAAGTTGCATATATCTAATAATCGAGGGCGCCAGATGTAAGAGGAAAATTTCTAATTTATTTGCAAAGGACTTCTCTGCAATGTAGTGAAAAAATAAGTAGGAATGGACTTAATTTTTTTTATTTTTTTTTTATATTATTTGTTTGTAGGCGTCTAATATTTTCTAAGCCAATGGCATCAAGCAGCTAACAATGACGATTTTTGCTATTTGTCTTTAAACTTTTCCAAATTAACCAATGAGCTTTAATTTTAAGTAGTAATGAGCATTGGTTATTTAAATTCCTATGCCAATAGGAGTTGTATGGATAAAAAAAAGGCAGAGTTTCGTTTTTTACATTAGTTATTTAATGCTAATTGATGTAAGTGAAAATTATTTTTTTATATGATTGTTGTTGAATAAAAAGTTTTTTAAAATAAAAAGTTATGGGAATTTTGAAGAAAATTTTTTAACTCTTAAAAAAATTATTTGAAAAAAAAATTATTTAGCATTTTAATTCTTTTAATAAAATAATTTCCAATATTCATTTAAAAATAATTTACATATGAAAATTATGTTAAGTGGAATTAATATGTTAGTTAAATTTGCTTAAAAGGATATATTTGATAGTGATGTGTAAACTTATTTAATCAATAATTTGCGCTCTTTTGAAATGATATATTATGATTTTTAATTAATTCATAAGTAATTCACTTTCCTAATAACTATTTTATTAGTCAATCAATATCTTATTATTATTTTTTCATAAAAAAATACTTTATTTGATTAATTTATAAATTCTTCTTTTTTGCAATAACGTTGCATTTATTTATTTTTTATACTAATTCAAATATTCATCTAACGCTTATAATTTGTTCTTATAAAATTCGTAGTTTTCATTTAAAATTTCATTTTATTCAGTTATGTTTTATTTTATTATATTTTTATAATTTATTTTCAATCTCGGTATTTATTTTTTTTTCAATGTTTATACGATATTCGAGTTATATTCTCTTTTTGATATTTTTGATGTAATGATTTTTTTTTTGTATTGCATATAAATTTGAAAATAAATGTGGGTTTTTTTTTAAATCTGTGGTTGTATGAGATAAACAAATCCAGTTAAATTAGATACTATAATAAGTTTTATTTCAAAAACTTTCTAAATTGGAATTTTGTAATTTTGAAATATTTTCTGAACAGTGTGCTAAAATCTTATTTTTTTATTTATTTATTTTAATGTAATCTGCATAACTCCAGGATATGTCTGCTAGTAGGCATTGAAATATAATGCATTTTAAATGAAGGTAAAAATTTTTAGGATTGACATGAAGTAATTCAAATTAATAAATTTAAAATTAAAAAATCATGAAATATATATTTTTATTGTAAAAAGTAAAATTTTATTTTACTTTAACACATAATAAGCCTTGAATGTTATCATTAAAAAGAGATAAAAAGTTTTAAAAATGCAATTTTCAAATTTTACAGAACGTTAACCTAAATTAGAATTTTACTAACTTTAATGTCTTCTTTATAACTTATAGAGATGTCATGTTGCACTATTATTTATTTAATAAAATTTAAACATATAAGAGAGCATAAACAAACGTATACACATACACAAACTAACAAAAACTGTAGGAAAAACTAACACCAGCAAAAAATAATAATAAAAAAAGAATGAACAAAGTACTTTCTAGAAAAACAATCAGTCCATGTCAGAGATTCCAAACATTCTCTTGCAATAATGTTTTTCAGAAACAAAGACATTCCGTGGAAAGTGTTTTAACATGGCCGCTGATGTGCAGCTATAAAATGCACAGATGATACAGTGTAAAATTTATGTATTAAATGTT
Organism: Caerostris darwini; assembly: GCA_021605075.1. NCBI lineage: Eukaryota > Metazoa > Arthropoda > Arachnida > Araneae > Araneidae > Caerostris > Caerostris darwini. Next base: position 74,902 of record BPLQ01011834.1, read on the forward strand.
GACCTTTTTTAATTTTGTGGAATTATAATCTTAAATAATTTTCTGTTTCGTTTCAGCACAGCAAATAAAAAGTCTTATATGTCTTAATATTTTTAATATTGTCAGAACATATTTAAATAAACCTGCAGAAGCAAATATGCATATTATTGGAAGAAAAAACATCGAATATAGTGAATTATATATTAATAAATCAATTAAAAACATATTATGAAAACATATTATGCTGTTTACAACTGTGCGATATAGTTGAACAGCTCCAAAGATAATTTTAATGATTTTTTAAATGTAATTAAAAAAGTATTTAATTGTTTACTAATATTAGTGTAATTAATTTTATATTAAATCAAATATTTACACAGTTGGGATTTAAAGAGGAAAATATTATTACAATACCTTTAGTAAAGCATAAAATATATACACAATGAAATATGCACATTAAAACTTTGTGTTTTTTTTTAAATTTTATTCATCAACATTTTATAAAGACAAATTAGCTTAATATTCGTCTAAGAAAAATATATAATAAAATATAGGAATAAATTTGTTTTTATAAAAATAAAATAAATATTTTTAAATGAGAAAATTCTGTTAAATGCATGAAAAAGTCAATTAAAAAAATTGAAAACTAAACCGAAACGAATTAAATTATTTCTTTGTTAAATTTCCCCTTTTTGAAATCGAGCTCGCGCAATAAACATTATTTCGTTTCGTAAGCTTATAATAGTAATTAAAAAAAAAACTTGTATCTTTAGGATTGACCACAAAACCAACCGCATAAATATTTTAGTATGTTATAATTTTTTTTTTCAGAACAGTATATAATATTTAGTGTTTTTAAAACACATTGTAGAAAAGTTTAAGTATAATTTTGTAAAAAAAGTAATTGCGCAAGCATTTTATATGTATACGAGTATAATAATTAGAACTCAAAATATTGTTCGTTATACGAAAATTTCATCTAAGATTAGGAAAGTTAATATTTGTATACCTATATTTCCAAAACTTTTAATCAAAACTATAAAAAAATTATCATGTACTAAATTCATCATGTTGAATCTAGTATAGTTAAAAAAAGTTAAAAAAAGTTAGTGATTAATTAACAATGTTAATCAATTTTTTTAATCAACTGCATTACAACATAAGTATGTTCCCTTCGAGCCATTTCTGTCATTTCTACTTATGTGTATATCTAATGATAATTTCAAAAGTTGTTAAGGGTGTCCCATTATTATTATTTTTTTACCGACTATACATCAGAGGATCTCGAGTTTCATGTATAAAGCTATGAGCAGCACAAAGATTAGTTATGAAGGACGGCTTCGATAGACACTGTAGGCATGTCATAATACTTATGGATTTTCTTAGTTTCTGAAAGCAGTGGCAGCGATGGCAGCTTCCAAGGGTTTGAACCTGACCTTCTAAATGAGTATGTTACCATTGGACCAAGCAATCTGTTGTTCATTTTCCTCTTTATCCTTAAGTAACCTTCCTGAATGTTTTGGGGTTTGTTTTCTGCCTATCACCAGGAAGCTAATGTTACAGCCACGGTTTCAAGTTTTTCAACAATTAGGGGAAATCATTTTTAGCTAAATCTTTTTGACTGTAATGAATGCGAATTTTAATGAAGCAAAAAATAAAGAATAAAGTATATTACATAATTATTATTTTTTTTTCATTAAAACAATATGGTTATCATTAGGAATGATAAAATTAAAATCAAAATATTATAACGATTTCATGGATGATACAAAAAATTAATATAACAAAATATTGCTTATTTTACTTTAAGCAGCAATATTCTGGAAATTGATTCAAATGGTACACAAAAATTATATGCGTTAAGCAAAAAGTTTTACTTAAAAAAATTTTTTATTTAAGTAATTTATATTATAACTTAATTTATTAATAGAATTTCAAGAAAAAGCACTTTTAAGGTAAAATAATATTGAAAGTTACTATTTGAAATTAAATTTTTTAACTATACTGAAAAAATCCTAAGCCAGAATGATTGAATACACTAATGATACATTTCTTTCTATAGGTTGCTGAAATGAATTATTATTTCTAATTTTTATTGAATTCTTTTTATCTTTGGGAACTCCTAGCTTGTAAAGTACTTTCCCTATAAAATACCGTCACCAAATCAAGGCATTGAAGATCAGACAATTTCTGGTGAAAAGAGTAAACATGAATATTTTTATGGGAAAATGTTTTTTTTTTAATTTCTGTGTGTCAATGTAATCGTTTTAAATCAGAAAAATGTAAAATCTTGTACAAGTTGTTGAGTGATTTAAACTACATAACAGTATAAAATAGTACTGTAATACTTTATCCAAATAAAGTTTTTTTTTTATTACAGAATTCAATGTATTTTTATAAAATATTCTTTAATTCCATGAAAAATTATTTGGGAAATATGTTAATAAATTAATAAATTAGGTGCTCACATTTCTTTGCTTTCACTTTATTCCGTGAATTTATGAGACTAGAATAGGATTTATTGCCTTCAACTTAAAAGAAAGAAACTTTCGATCTGCATTGTTATTCATATTTTCTCTCACATTACTAATTACTTCGAGGCAGACATTAAATCAATTCTTTTGTTGATTATTACAATAATTTATAAATTTCTTTGTGGGTACATCTTAGAGAAACCTTGCAAGGTCAAATAAGCATTAATCAAGTAATTCGCAGATGTTGTTAGCAAGAATTTCTCATTTCTTTCATTTGCATGTTACAGAAAAAATTATTTAATATAATAGTAATTCAATACTTTATTCTAAGTTTCGATTGGCTAAATCAGAGGTAGCCAACCCAAATGATCTTGCGAGCCATTTTGGAAATGCATCATAACTTCGTAATCACATATAAAATCATATATCTCCATAGATTTAGACCCACTATAGACATTTTTTGGAGGGAAAAATGAAACTTAATGAGTTATTATTATTGTGTTTACTATTATTCTTACATGTAAACATAGATGATATAATAATAATGATACTAAATGCACATTATAAAATATAAAATGAAATATAAAAAATATATAAATATAAACGAAATAAACAAAATGAAATTAAAAATATTTATTTTACTAGTGTGATATTTGTTTCTCCACTCTCTCACTTAGCTTTTGCTAGTCGGTCTCAATTTGGGTATTTGCACATTGTAATTGATGTTGCAGGTTAGTGTCCGTCATATTTGAGAGTGTTTTGTGTTGTCAATTTCTTTTTCGAAAAAAAAAAAAAAAGACGATTCGAAAGTGTAAGTTGGACCGAAAACGATAACAACTTAAGAGTCTGGTAACGCTAAGAGTCTGGTTTGCTGTACTATCAGCAATCAACTGTGCGTATCCAGGGATGGCCACTGCATGACTGAGGTCATTTAAAGTGAAACATAAAACTTGTTATATTAGATGTTCCATGATGAGCGCGCATCATGAGTTAGCAGACTATAATTTAATTATTCCCCGAATTCATGACTGTAAACTCATAAATTAAAACTGCACAAAAATTCGAATATTAGAATTATGATTTACAGATTTGATAAAGAACTTGCCATTTCTTTCAATTTTATGCAACAGTTAAAGTTTTTTAACACAATAACAATTCAATACTTTATTATTAGTTTAGATTGGCAAAATGGTAGAAAATTAAAATTGTAGAAAAATTCGTATATTTGAATCGTATTTTACAGATAATGTTATCAAGAACTTTCCATTTCTTTCAATTTTATGTTACAGTAAAAGTTGCTTAACACAAGAAAAATTCAGTATTTTATTCTTAATTTTGGTTTGCTAAATTGTAAAAAAGTACAATTGCAGAAAAATTCGAATGTTGGAATTATGACAAACGATTTTATTATTTATTGATTCTGAAAGAAATTCTTATCAAAATAATATAGAAAATATATTATATGAAGACAAAGAATTAAAATTACATTTTTTTGTTAATTCAATTATGATTTATTTTATAGTACAATATTAAGTATTTCAAAATAAATATTTTGTTTACAGAATTTTACTTAATTTTATAAAACTTCCAGATGTATGATACTTTATAAACTGATTATTATTATTATTGTATTATAACTTATAAAACTTCCAGATATATGCTTTTTTAAAAACTGATTGCATAAAACTTCAAGATGCATGCTATTTTATAAACTGATTATTATTATTATTATAGTATTATAATTTATAAAACATCTATATATATGATATTTTATAAACTGATTGTATAAAAATTCCTGATATATGCTATTTTATAAACTGACTTTATAAAACTTCCAGATATATGCTATTTTATAAACTGATTTTATAAAACTTCCATATGTATGTTATTTTAAAAATTGATTTTTTAAAACATCCAGATGTATGATATTTTATAAACTGATTTTATAACACTTCAATATCTATGTTATCGTATAAACTTATTTAATAAAACTTCCAGATGTATGTTATTTTATAATCTTATAGAATAAAACTTCGAGATGTATGTTATTTTGTAAAGTTATTTAATAAAACTTACTGATGTATATCCAATGATTATATTTTACCTTTTTTGTTATTTCTGGTGTAAGTCTTGCTTTGTAAATTCTCTCGTGTTAAGCAACTGCTAAAGTACATTTATTATGAAAACAAAGAAAAAAGAAATGATTTTAAATTTCTAAAATATTACTTTCGTAATAATGGGGGAGTTTTAAGAAGAAAAAAAATCTTTATACAAAGTAGGGAAATTAAAATTAATGATTGCGTAAAATTTTACCTTTAATTTTTATTCATTGCTTAATATTTCATTACTCATAATTTCATTCAGAAGGAATTTTTTTTCTCAAATGTTACTGCTCCTGTATCTAAAAGAAAGTTGTCTAATAAAAATATAAATTTAATGCAGATATGCCCTGAATTATAAAAATAAAGATTAATGACTTAACTGTTTATGAAGTTGCATATGTTGAAAAATGGTTTATCAAATTGAATAAAATTAATAGATATAGAAAATAACTTTTCTAATTAGAGATTATTTAATTGTTTTATCTACAGAATATTAATTGCTAAAAGTTAAAAAAGTGCATTTTAATGAATTTTGCTTTTATTTGAAGCATTACGGTAGTTTTGCTTAGTTTTTATAATACTAGAATTATAATAATATAATAAAAGATTGAAAATAAAATATATACGGTTTAAAATATTGTCCGACTAAGGTATCTAAACTTAAGATTTCATTAGACGCATTTAAAAAAGAAGAAAAATCCGCTTCAATTATATTAATTTAGCAAAAAAGTTGAAAGGGTTAAAATTTTTTTAAAGAATTACGAAGTACATTATTCGCCATTGCCAAATAAGCAAACATTTCATAGAATAATTTTTTTTGGAATTTTTTAAGCAAAATTGTCTTTTTTAAATCAATAATCAGGTTTAAATTTTGTTTTCTTAACTAAGATTTATTTTGGAGAATAAAAACAGGATTGATATTTAAATAAATGTATTTTAATAAAAATATTTTTTTAATTTCTTTAAAATACTATTTAATCTTAAATTTTTACAAACGTACAGTAATGCATCAAAATTTTATTAATATAAAGAAGTTATATATATATATATATATATATATATACTTTTTCTGACATGTAAATTTCATTTCACTTGTAATTAATAAATAATATATATATTTTTTTAAAGTCAATTCCTACTTTTTTTCACTCTATTGCAGAAAGTACTTTATAAATAATTTACATTTTTTTTAAGTTTATCTGGCGCCATATATTGGTAGATATATGCAACTTAAATCTAAAAAAAAAATTAAAATTAATTAATTAAATTTAATTAATGAATTAATATTTGAAAAAATAGTATTAACATCCAGTGTCATCCACTACAAGTTAAAAAAAAAATGTACTTGAACTTGAGTGGATGATTAAAATTTATTTTAATAACGATTGAAGGGAGAGTATGAGCTAATAGAAGGAATTGAATAATAAAATAGTCCATGTGCCAAAGGCTTTCGACATTATATGCAAATAATTAAAACAGCATGCAATAAATAAATGAAGGGGTTTCATTATATTTAAATAAAACACTTCGAAGTTTATTATAAACAAAGCTCAATTTCAATGTAAAATTTAAAATAAAATTTATTTGTTTACTTTGACAGTGGTGATAATCCTACGAGTGTCTCACGTATTAGCACAGTTTGGAGGATATGCCTTTAAAATGTAGAATGATTGGGAAATGAAAGAATCAAAGGTTCAAGTGGTGGTTCAACCAAAGGTTGAAGTGTTTCAAAGCAACGTGACATTTTTAGATGTTAGCGAAAATGCTTAACAATGGGAAATTTAAATGTCAAAATGGCAGCAATAGATTTTAGCCCAGAATAACGTGATAATAATTTTACTCTTTTACTAAAACTGATTCATTTATATCAAACATTTAATTTATGACCGACATGGAATAAGCAACAAAACAAATAAATAGAATAGAATAGGCTCTATCTTTGCAATCAAAGTATAATTGGTAAAGGGTAAGGGTATAAACTACAGATCATTGCGGAGTCTGTCTTTCATAGATGAGTACTTTAAAAAAAGTTAAAATTTTAAAGCTGTGTTACCCACTAACATACTCCGCGGTACAGTCCTACTGAGCTCAGTCGACCAGGAATTGACTTGACACAAATTGTCTGTTTTGATAAATGCTGCACTAACCTAATTATATATTCCTTATACTGATATATTCCAAATATATCCAACATTGGTATTATATATTTTCTTACACGATACACCTACTACAGATTATTCCCAAGCGCACATCAAGGTGGAGGCAGTTGGCGAGCTTGAACTCCCAAGACCATAAGCGAAATATGTTTATTAGCTCACACTTAGGGAATTATATTGTTGTGTAAGCGGATTCTACCATATTGTAAGATGCCCCTAAATCATTGTTTTGGTTGCAAATAGGTTACCAATCGGTGATAGTCTATTTTGTCCGTTATTTATGTTTTTTTTTTAATTATTTATTTATTTTTATGAAAACTGTGCTTAATAGGACAACTTGTCTGGCCAATTTTATGGCTTCAAGGTTGTTTTTTGATAACTTCTTACTTTAGCGTTGTTACAGGAAGAGCGTTATTGTGAGGAATTTTTCATTGTTACCAAGTGAATGTTTCATTATTAGATATTTTCATTATTCTCCATATATTCATTATTCTCATAATATTTCGCATTGTTTAAGTAATACTTTTTAATCAATATTATTTAAATACTTTCATTTAATAGCTTTTCATTTATTATTGGTTAATTAAAATGCTATTTTAATTGTTATTGCTCGCATTTCTAATAATATTATTAATATTGCTTAAATATATTTATTAATTAATAATAATAAAATTAATTAATATAATTTAATTGCTTTTTAGTTATTATTAAATTAAAATGATATTGTTTTTAATTATTAATAATCTTATTTCATAATCATTATTTATAATTTCATATATGCTACTGAAGATTATTTATTTCCAATTCCTGTTATAAATCTTTATGTTCTATATGTTATGAAATCCTATAATATAAGTGCATTTGTATATTACTAGAGTGCAACTTTCTGTTATTAATTTTGCTATTTTGTGAGTCCCGAATATATGAAGAGAATAATATATCTCGAGAAATTTATATCACGAGAGATAATTCTACATTTTTCATTGAAGTAGAATATTTTTTTTTTAATACAAACTTTTCAATGTGTTTTGAAATTATGGTTGGTATTAATTTAATACTTTCTCATTTTTTGATATAATAATGGCATTAAAAATTAATTTACTTCTATACAAAATATTTTATTTGATTTTTATGAAAAGAAAATATTTACAATGTACGAAATTGTATTAAATGATCATTCAGATTTCTGGGATGTGTCTATAAAAAATGCAATAGCAACAATGATACATCACCAAATTATTTTATAAATGCAAAAGAAAATGTTAATGTGTTTTCTAAAACCGTTATTTGTAATTTGAATAATATTACAGAATATAAAAATTCAAACAAAAAATTGAAAGAATTGAAAAAAAAGAAAAAATGGAAACTTAATTCCAATTTTAATTTTTTTATGAATGACTAAAGTACAGGAATTTTTCAGATTTCATGGCTGCAAAGATTTAATTGGATTGTTTATGCGAGTATTGAAATTACCGTAAATTGTAAATATTTCTTCTTATTTTCTTTAATTGAAGTAGAAAAAAGTGAATCACAAACTACTGGACGTTTAGTTGTAAAAAGATATGACAATTCGATACATGCATTAGAATATTTTACTAAGCACCAGGAAACAAAGTATTATAATAATTTTCTTTGAATTTTTGAAAAGTTCATTGCCCTAAAAAATTAATTAATATCTAATTATTGATATAATTGGTACTTATCAAAGGACTCAAGATTAAAGAAAACATGTTGCAATCATTAGGATAGTTATTCTTTGTGGTCACCAAAGTATTGCTTTAAGACCCCATATGGATTCTGAAGTATTTTTGATAGAAAATGCACCGATTGGATATGACGAAAAATTTTACTCTTTTTATTAATAGAAAGTATCGGCGCTAGTGATACAACTTCAATAAATAATCTTTAACACTTTTCCAAAAATGTTATGTGCATCAATTGTCATATTTTAAACAAAAAACATTTGCTTCTAATAAACTAATTCTACTATAAATAATGCGATCTATAATTTATAATAGTGTTTTCTGTATTAGTTTTATATTTTCTGATTAGTAGTTCTGTGATTCATTCACAATTAAACAGATTTCTGTATGAATTTAATATAAATGACAAAGAAAATTAAATAAAACTAATTATTAAAACTTTTATAGCTAAAACTTTTTATAGTGCACATCTGTTTCAAAAACGACCGGATAAACTTTGGTGAATATGGTAAAAAATTACTGTCTTAAAAATTACGAAAGATGTTTATCAATTTATATGGATGTAACTACGATGGTAATTCCACAAAATAAAAATTTCATGGAACACAAGAAGTCATTTCAAAATTATATCCTCAATAACTCTTTGTGGTGATTAAAAGCATACAGTTTAGTTTTCAGATCTCATCGTGTGGTTGCAAGGTTTGTGAGCCCTTCTTCTTAACACACATGGTCTCTTCTGCTCTGCAACGTGGTGACAAAATTATCTCCCACCATTTACTTTTTCATGGTCGTCAAATCCCCCTATCTCACAGCAATGGAATTCTGATTGTGAGGATAAAATAAGTCTAAAATGTATGCATCTAATCCGCAAACCGCATATTATTTGAAAGTTGCTATCAAGCGCCGGGTTTAGCAGATTATCTTGACATAATACGAGCTTCAGTGCTATTCCCCATCTTCTGCATGGAAAGTGTCACCTTGTGAAGGAGATCACATGGAAAATTTGGGAAATACATTAAGATATTTTGCTGTTTGTGCTCCTTTATAATTATTGTTTGTTTTCACTTTTCTTAGTCTATCTACCGGAGACAATTTTCGAACTGCATGTACCATTCTAACACTATTTATGTTTTTTCACTATGGGGATGACATTTAAGTAAAAAGTAGGTGCTTTCATTTGAAATGATCGAAATCGGATTACTATAACCGTAACTGTCAGAGTTTCACTGTTGTTTTTCATAGGATTCTTGAGGTCCTACTTCAAAATACCTACATCAAATAATATATCAAAATATCTTAAACCAAAATTTCCTTCAATTTTTGTGAATGGTATGGTAGCTAGGGACTCATATACAGAGAATGTTTTTGTTCATATAATCACCATATATATATTTATTAGGCATCAATTTAATTGTAGCAGATGTAGAATTGCATTATAATCTCAAAAACTATTAATATGCGTGTAGAATAGAAGCGAATTACTTTCATTTAATTTTTTTTATTCTTTTTTTTTATAGATTTTTTGCTGCGATTCCTTAAATTGAACTTAAAAAGAAGAGTTTATCAAGCATAATATATTTAGATGATTGAATTTCAGTTAACTATTTATAAAATGGCAAATTCTTATTTCATAATTTTTCGTGATATTTGAGTTTAAGATATTTTGCATTTTGAAACAATGAATGTCAACCTGGTCATTATCCCCCTCATCAATAGTGGGCATTTCAACTTTCATGGTAGATACTGATGCACTTTCTTTTTAATTTAATTGACTTTTAAAAAAAATTTTAAATGGATAATTAAAAAAAAAAATTTTTTTTAATTTTCATAACAATATTTAATGACAGTTTTATTAGGTTTTCATAAAATTCTTTAGTGTTTATTCTAACTTATTATAAAAAGTTTTAAATTAAAATCCAAAAAATTGAAAATCTATTATATAATTTTGGGGTAAATATGCCACACTTATGAAGTTGTGGCGGAATGATACATAATCGGAGTAACCAGGCTGCACTGCGTTGAGTGGTCGATTAATTAATCAACAACTTTTTATTTATAATGCTGCTGGCAAACACTTAGGCAGTTGTCGCAATCAACAACTCATTATGTATTAGATTTGTGAGTGTAAGCACTTGCATTTAGCTATCAACAAAATATTCCGAAACGTTGCGAGCCCATGTTAAAAAAAAACAATACCCTCGTGGCTCTTTGCCAGAATATACTAGTATGAAGATGAGCTTCATGGATACTGTTGTAAATAAACAACATCCAAAGTGTTTATTATGTTGTAAAACATTATCCAGTCAGGTAATGAAGCCAAGTCGATTGCGAGAACATTCTCCTACAAATAACTAAATGAAAAGGGGAATCCCATTACATATTTTCAGGAAATATATAAAAAAGTTCTAAATCATTCAACAATTACATTGTTTATGAAACAGTTCTGCTAACGGAGATGGATTAATTGCCTCTTATCGTGTTTCACAATTAATTGAAAAAAATGGTAAAAGCCACAAACGTTGCTCCTAAGCGATAGCACAGTACAGCAACGAATTGAAGAAATGATAGTTAATGTTGAAAAACACTTCATGACTATTCTCCAAAATCCTTCATTTTCCATGTATTTGGATGAGTCTACCATTGATGATAATAATTCTTTTTTAATGACTTAAGTACTTTATATTGATGAAAACAATACATTAAGAATTGCTATTCTCAACAAATCTCGTGGTAGATATAAGTGAATTGTGTACATTTAATACTGTGAAATCATACCTTACAATAAATAATATTTATTTGAATATTATTATAGCTCACAAGTTTCGGGTTCGAGTCCCGGCGGTGCCATGGATGTTTGTAGTGGTTCGGAATCCACTTTAAACCGTAGGTCCCGGTCCTAATAGGATCGTAGAGCGTTGCGGGGACATTGTTACTCGGCGTCCGTGGCTTATCTTCAAGTTACACGCGCCCCCTGGGTCATGCAAAGTGAGTACGTCTGTGCAGCACTTGCCTTAAGGCATCCAAGACCAAGCTGTCTAAGTGTTTGCCAGCTGCATTAGAACAAAAAAAAATAATATTATAGCTTGTGCGAGTGATGGAACACCATTGATGATAAGTCGATAACGTGTATTTGTTTCATATTTGAAGAAGGAAATTCTAAATGTTTTATGTATTCATTGTGCATTGCACAGACAAAATCTTGTAGGAAAATATCTTTGTACAAATCACCATTCATCATTAAAATGCCGTAAACAAAAAACCTTAAAAATTATATGGTAAGATAAAAACCAGTGCAAAAAAAAAGGTTAGAATGTTTTGATAGCACAATTATTATGATTTTATTACGTTACTTTCAAAGGATATATCTTTGTATTGTATCTTTATATTATATAGTGTCAATCGTATACATCTTCTTTTGTAACATTATATGATAGTGTCATGCAATTTTTTTAAAGTAATAATGAGACAAAAGACAAATTATATTTATTTTTTCTTTTTCTTTCTTGCAGTGACGAAGCACAAATAAGAAAAACACAAGTTGACAAAGGACTAATTTACAGTTTAACTTTTTTTTTGGAGAGGTAAACACCAACAAAAAAGAGCAAATTGGCACAGGGGAAAATTTTGAGCTTAAATTATTTTTGGAGGTACATACAAACAAGGCGAAACACAAAGGGATAAAGACACATTTATTATTACTAGTATTTTAGTTTGAGAAGATAAAGGGATGTTATGACGAAAGATATTTTACATTTAAAAATTTTTCTGAACTGACAAGACGAGGAATGTATAAATAAAGGACATACTATATTTTAATTCTTTTTTCAGTATGATGGGACAATTAACAATGACAAGCATATTTTTCTTATACATTTTTTTTAACCAACATAAATAAAAACAAGTAATATAAAAAAAAAAAATTAAGTCAATTCCTATTTTTCTTTCACTATAATGCACAAAGTCCTTTATAAATAATTGTCATTCATTTTTTTAAATTTATCTGGCGCCATCTATTGGTAGGTACATGCAACTTAAATCTAAAAAAAAACTAAAATTAATTAATTAAATTTAATTACTGAATCAATATTTGAAAGAAACTGTATTAACATCCAGAGTCATCCACTACAAGTTAAAAAAATGTATTTTATTAACGATTGAAAATTTGAACAAGATATATATATATATATATATATATATAGGGTGAGTGTGAGCTAATAGAAGGAATTGAAAAAGAAAATATGGAAACATGAGCATAAAACAAGGAGATTAACATAAATAATTAATAGGAAAAATACAATAAATTACCATCAACTTATAAATATTCACTACTAAATAATGAGATAATTATGTTATATTTATTGCAATTAAATTATTAATTTATTGGGTTTTGTTAAACAGATTAAGCACTATTAATCAAGAACTAACTAATTTGGATTTTTATTTTCAACAAATATTACAATTTCGTTATCCATTAAAGAGTTTGAACTTACAATCATCGAGCTGCACTGAATTTCAATATTCAAAGTTTTCTTGGATTTGGACTTATTATTCTTTAATTGAAATTATTGTCTAGAATTTTGAGATTTTTTTCAAATGTCCTTTGGTCGTTGGCTCGAATGGTTTATTTGATGTTTCTGTATTTCTGAATTTTTGCGATTTGGATATCTATAGATGAATCTACTGTTATAACTATTTTATTATTACTTTATTAGAATCTAATTAACAGTTAGAATTCAAATAAATTTTATGGAATCCAGTATAAAAATAATTAGAGAAGGAGGTGGATAACATTTCGAACTATAATTGGATGGCCAGTTGGTATCAAGATATTTTTCACGGCTTTGAGAATCACAATGAATTTTAAGTTAAGGAGGTTTAGATCAACCAATACAAAATAATTTCAAATGATAACCACATCTAGATGGTGACAGCCCTTTCTTCCAATCCGTTAAATGCTTTACAAATTATTTTTAATGTTTAAATAATTAATTTTGTTACAATAATTAATATTTTCTGATTTTCTTTAAATTGTGGTGAAATATTTGCCCCTTTCCCTCTCTGAATGTTACACATTCTAACGGTTTCAGTAATGCACAACAAACGACTGAACATGTAATAATGTCTAACTCATTCAATAAATCGTTACTTTGTAGCTCCTTTCCACTTTTTCTAAGAGTAATTACCGCAAAGATAATTAGTCACTGTCTCCTGTTCTAGTAAGATTCTTCTTTTAAGTGTTGTGTAAAAAAAAACAGATTCAAATTATGTGTATGCTAGAGTTGTTACCACATCAATTGAATTGAATTGAAAAGTTACCACATGAATTGAATTTAAAAAATACTTTTGCACGGATAATATATACACACTTTTACACTGATATATATCTATATATATATTACCAGATTTTAATATGAGAATACATACATTTCCTTGAATTTGAATTTGCAGAAGTTAACCTAATAATTGATACCATTTCTTAATTACAGCAATTTTTCTATTAAAAATTATCAAATATTTGTAGCTTTAATTTTCATTCATATGTAAGAATAAAATTAAACTTTGAATAAATATTTTAAATTCAGACATCTTGATATTAAAATTATCATTTTAAATTTACTTTAATTTTAGGGGACACATAAATCTTAAGGGAACATTGAAATTTTCATTTCACTTACCACAATTACCACCATTCAAAACACTTCTTGATATCACCACACCATTATTATCATATTTGCCAAATTATTGTGAATTTACTACTTCACTTAAAATTACCATTAACTACTATCAGTTGTAAAATCATCCTTATAATTCCTTTTATCCATTTTTTTAAATTTAATTTAATTTGGAAAGTTTTAGATTCTTCAAAAAAGAAATGCAACTTATTCTTACATAATACTTTAAATTATACACTCTCATTTCAAAAAAATGTAAAAGTTAGCTGGGTTTTTAAAATAAATTAATAAATGCTTTATCTACACTAATTATATTTTCAGATATGATATTTGTATCGATATTGATTACTGATCTAAAACAACTAACTCATTCTGAAACTGACGAGCAGATTCAATAGAGAGTTTCCATGTATAACAGCAATTCAAAAGTATGGGCCTGTTAATGACATGGATTACAAAATATTTACTATTTACATTTGGATTGGCGAGGAATATATGAAATTTTTAGGTGCCATATCTAAGTAGATGCTCATTCCAAATTGGAGTTTTAGCAGATGCGAACTGAAGTGGTGATAGCGTTGTTGTTGTTTTGTTATTTTCATTTACAATTGTTTACTAAGAAATAAATCATTAGTGAATCTACAAATTTGTAGCTGTCAAGTTGTACTCTGAGGATAGGATGATGGAATATATCCATATTTTTCATTGAAAATTGTAACGAATACCTTAAGAATAGTATGAGTGGCGTGACATATATATCCTGAGCTCAACAAAAGTATATTTCTTCCTACAAATTTATCCTGGTCCTTTCCGGACTAGCTTCCCCGATCTCCTGATGTGAAGAAACTTATTTCAAAACCCCGATAACAAAATCCCACAAAAATTCCCCTGCGCATGCTGTATATGTGTGTGGTAAATCTTTTGGCCTCAAAATTTCCTAAAGACGAGTAGAAAGTGAAAATATCATAACAAAATAAGACCGTAAGTTTAATTAAATCATTGTATTTTTTTATACTTTATTACAATCGTTTTGAAAATTTAAATTTAATTATTCAAAAAAATATTTATTTTACTTAAATGTCTGTCTTAATTTGCTATTTTTATTAGTTTATTGAATAAAACTTTTCGTTATGCTTAGGGTTTCAACAAAAGTTTCGATTGAAAACAAATGAAAGATTGTTTATTATACTTCAGTATATTTGCGTATTGATCGTGGTGGGCATATTGCTCATAATTTAGTAATATTTTTCTTCAAATTCAATTCAATCGAGATTTTTATCTTTAAGAGAGATTTTTTTTATGTAAGTAGAAACAATTCTTTTCTTTGAATAAATTCCAAAGATTTTCCAATCTCTGTTACGTAGTGTAGAAATTTTTATTTTATTTTATTTTATTTATTCATTTTGCACAGACAGAAATTTAGAGAATCTAATAAAATTAAATAAAAGAGAAAAGAAAAGAAAAATTCTGGAATTTACTTTGATTTTCCGCATTAAAAAGACCTTTTTTTGAAATTGTTATAATTAATTGTTCTTTTTAAATATTTACTCAGTACTGTTTTTGTTTAGTACAGGTGTGTTGTGATTCTAATTTATGTGACAAAATAACCGAAAATGAAAAAATAGCACAAAATTACTATGTTGAAGTAGCTTAAAATGTTTCTTAAACTAACCCTCTAAGATTGTAGTTTCCAAACTTCCCATTATAAGATTACAAAATCCCCTTAAGAGTATTCGCAACCCAATTTCCTTACTAGCTAGCTGTAATTTTAACATCTTCAATTGTTTTCAATTGAGAGAGATTTCAATTCATTGTTAAATTAACATTTTTTGAACAAAAAATACTTTAACTATATTGATAAATATTTATGTCATGAATAGGTTGTGAGTGTAAGGTTTCTTAATTGACACTAAAAATACATAAATGTAGCAAATGTTTCCTTTTTTTATATAAATAACCTGTGTCAGAAAACTAACATATAAGTCGTATAAATCTTTAATTATTTAAAATTTTTTTGTAGAGCAATTTTTGTTTTCATGATATAGGTGGTGCAATTTTATTTATAGTGCAATTTTTCATAATATGATTTCATCACAGGAACTAAATTTATATTTAGTAATCATTTGATGTAATCCTCGCCAAACAGCAAATTAACTCTGGCCTTAAATTTCTCTTACACACACACACAAATTTCTTAGTCATTCATATTTCATGTTTAATTTGTTAAATGAGAGATAAAAATGAGAAATGTTAAATGAGATTTTAATGTTTTATATACAATATAAATTTTTCATATTGTATATAAATCCTTCAAATATAAATAAAATTTAATGCATAAATTTTTAATTTTTACATTATTACATTATTACATTATTTTTACATTATTTTATGTATTGCACAATATATTGAATATTATACTGATATGTATAACTTCGATGGCAAATGTTTACAAATGTATATATTTTGCAATATCTTTATCATGTTTAATCACAACCTTGAATTCATTTTGTGTGCAATCAGTGTGGAAGAATATGATTAATTTCATCCATGTTATGGACAACTGTTCCTGCAAAGTGGTCAAATCGGGAAAGCGTGTATATCTCTTTTTGACAAACCATTCCAGCATGCTTCATATTTTCTTCCTAATATTCTTGTCTGGGGAATTGGTGAAGCAGTTTAAATATAGGATGCCTATCTCGTGTTCCGTAAATAAGTCTTTCCCCTTTTGCAATTTATTGAATAATAATGTTGTCTTGATATATTAAATCTGAAATGTCACCTTGTAGGCACTAGTTACATTGTAAAACCTCGTCGTCACACATTTGCATATAAACTACAGTTTCATGATATTAGACATATAAACTAAGAAATCATTCAGGGATTCAAAGTATTTCAAGACGACAATTTGTCATAATATTTTTTCCAGAGTGCTTTGATTCTATATATGTCTTTTTTAACTAAATTCAATGTGGTTGCGCATATTTTACTCACCATTTATCAAGTTTCCGTGCCAATATTTAATTACTGGCAGTGCTTCCAATGTACCTCATTGTTAAGTATAATTACAGTATAATGAAAAAGAATGATTTGTGCAAATAAAAACAATAAACCTTGCTTAAAAACTTTAAAATTTTATTACTAAAATAATTTATATTAATCAAATGATATTCTTTGCAATGCTTCAATATGCTAGAGTTTAATGTATCCATATGCTTTTATATTTTGGCCGTATAATTCCAAAATAGTATTTACTGTAAGAGTTAAATCAAACTTTAATAATAATAGGAAGTCATATGAAGTGAAAGATCGCCAGCACCCCATACATTATTTGTTCAACGATATTTCTATAGATTCATTAGTGTGAAATTAATTTTAATTTCTGAATCCATTGTAATCGTCACATTTGGAATCTCATATAAAATTATAATTGTTTAAAAATATATATTTGTACTTTTCATTCATGATGAAACACATTTTACGATTTCAAAAATTACGTCAATTAATGTGTTAAACTGGATTTTATGAAGCTCACTTCCTCGGGAAAAAAACCCCGGTTTTCCTCGACTCTGTTGGGTTCATATCCTTTCTTTTGTTCGTGCTTCTAGCACTGTCAAATATGTCCTGTTGAAACCAGTTTACTGAAAAAGAAGTAGAAAAATACATTATATTTCTAGATAGAAATAATTTTTTAAAAAATGGCTTGCTTTTGACAACCTAAAATGTCATTGTGAAATGTTTCTAACAGCAAAAACTTCCTAACAGCAACAATTCCTTTCATAAAATACTGAAACATTTTCCGCAACATTTTTCTTTTGTAACATCACTGATGATTTCTTGTCAGTGATGCGTAGCTCCTGTCATACTATTCTAATATGAAGGATAATATCCTTTTTCAATTAACTCTAAAAACCAATTTTTACAAAATTTATTTCCTTATCCCTTTTCTTGAGTAAAATTCCACCGACTTCAACAGTTTTTCCGTAGGAAAAACTGGAAATTTATGAAAATTTATCGTTCAAAATTTTTGTATGATATCTTAAATTACTTAAAGGAAACATAATATAGGATATTTTACCAAATTGTTTTCATTATTAAGTTTGAAAAAGCTTTTATTTTTCTCAAAATTGAAAATATTGACATAGAAACTATATTTTTGCGTAATCAGTAAAGGAATGTTGAATGCACTTCAGTTGAATGTCAATTCAACTTAATGTATTGATGGCTTGCAAAAGTTTAAAAAAGTAAGGAATTTATGTGTGTTTCTTTAACTCAAATTTAACATGTAGGACGTAAGAAAATTATTGAGCATAATGAAAAGTTGTATGAAAGATTTAATAAATTTTTAATTTATTCAATATATGTTATCCATATATCCAATATGATGTTTTCTATTTCACGTACATGAATGATTTGTATCATAAACTAATTTGGGGAAACTGAAATGATATGCACCATACGCTATTAATTTCATCGATAAATGACAAATTGAGTATCACTTGGACTTCTCATGAATAATTAAAGATCTAGCAATGATATTTATTATTTTTTTGTAATTACTATATTATGGAAAATAGTAGAATTACAAAAAACTGACCCAATAGTAAATGTCTAAAATAGTTATGCCTTTGTAAAATGGCCGTACTTTTTTTGAGAATAAATTTATATTAAACATCTGCACATCAATAAATAGTAAATAATACATATATTGCATATTGTATTATTTACTATTGTATACATATATTGCATATTGCGAAAAGATATAATTATATATAAATATATAATTATATCTATTATAATAGATTTAATTATAATTATATCTGATAATAATTTTATAATAAATAGTTTATAAATAATTTACAAACTTTTTATTTTAATTTATGTAATGAATAATTTATAAAAAAAATGTATATATTTTAATACAAAATAATTTTTATGCTTGTTATATTAGGGTCAATATGTAAATTTCCTGTTTTGTAAAAGATGGGCCGAATTCGTCTACTGTATTGCAGAACCCAAAAACCTTGTTCGAAATTAAACGAGGGAAGGAATACGAAAAGTCTTTGCGTCTATGTAACTAATAAACACGAGATAATAGCATATATGATCCCTTTGTCAAATGCTACAATTTTGCAGTGTTCAATCAAAAGTAGAACTGTTAAATGTGATAGTGCATTATAGTGAGTTCACATGAATACCCTAAATAAATTAAATGAATTTAATAAAAACTAAATAAATGTAAAAAATAAAATAATCAATTAAAAAAAAGTAAATAAAATTTAAAAAAAAATTAAATAAATAGTTTTGAAGCTTGAAAATATAAAATATAAAAATAAATAGACGAAAAAAAATACATTAAATCTAATTTCAATTATTTCATTTTATTTTTTTATAATATTTTAATGTTAGTCATGGACAATTATCCAATGTTCTCTTTCTCTATATTATATTGCCATCAGTATTATTTTTGTATTTTAAGACGACTTTGACAACTGGAATTGATACCGACATAAAAACAGCATTGCAATTTCTTCGGCAGAACAACTCCTATTGCTACAGGGTAGAAAATATAGGAAACAAACATAAAAGAAGCATAAGTCAGCATTTATGTACTATGTTGTCTGAGAACAATGTACTTGCAGCAAAGCTTCTCTGACTTTTTTGATCCGGTATTTGATGAAGATTAGGTAGCACCCAAAGTTAATCTCAGCAAGTCCTGCAACTGAGCTTACGGAAAACAAACGAACTAATCTTGTTTCTTTTTTTTATCGCCACACTTTCGTGGAATCGTATTTCTATATGTTTTTTCTTTCCACACTTCAATGTGTTACCATTGCGATAAAGATTAATATGTGTTGCTGAGTTCAACAATAAAAATAAAGCATCTTGCGGAAGATGCGTTTTAAGTCATTTGTCGCCACACCACCAGAATAAGAATTAGATGATAAAATAACTCTACACCATAACCAGGGTTCTTTTTTTCCCCACATCAGTACTGCTTTTTAGAAGAGGATCATTGAGCGAATTATGTTTTGGGGTACTTCCTGAATTTCAACCAACTGCCAGGGATTATTTCGAAATAGTTGGGTGACATAAGGTTTTTTCAAGCGTTTTTATGAGAGTTTCAAATGTGTTTT
The DNA here is from genome assembly GCA_021605075.1 of Caerostris darwini. Taxonomy (NCBI): domain Eukaryota; kingdom Metazoa; phylum Arthropoda; class Arachnida; order Araneae; family Araneidae; genus Caerostris; species Caerostris darwini. The sequence continues at coordinate 95,122 of BPLQ01011834.1, forward strand.
CGAACATTATTATTATTTTTTTGTCTTCAAACTACATTTAGTTCTTTGTTAAAGTATTCCAAATTACTGAACCTTAAGAATTTTTGATTTGCAAATCTTGAATAGTCCTTAACATGATGTATCATTATTATCCAAAGAACATTTCTGTAAATATATTTATATAACAGCATTCAACTTTTTTATTTTATGTACTTTTAAAATATTTCAAAAGTGTATAAATAGATTTTATGTACTTTTAAAACACATTATTGATATTATGTTTTGACCTGTTAATTTATCTTCTTTCTTAGTACAAAATATTTCATCAAGTGTGTACAAGGTTGTCTGAAAAATTTGTGGCTTGAAAAAGAAAACACAATTATTTAGGCAAATACCATTTTATTTATCAACGTACTCTACTTTTAGCTAGATGCAACAATTCCAATGATCTTTTGACTTCTTTATGCAGAACAAATTATTTTATATTATGAATTTTTGTTTTGAAAATCTTGAATATTTCTTAATAAGATGTATCTTTATTTAAAGAATGTTTCTGTGAATAAATTTATATAAGAGAATTCATTATTTTTTATTTTACATACATTTTTTGTACGTTTATAATATATTATTTTAAATTATGCCTTTAAATTCTAGATTTAGCTTCTTTCTTAATTCCAAATATGTCAGTAATCAAGTACAAGGCGTTCTGAAAAATTTGTGGCTTGAAAAAGTAAACACAATTATTTAAGCAAATATTTTATTTTTTAACATATGCTCATTTTTCACACTTATTTGTTCACAATGATTCCAACGATATTTTTACTTTTTTTTTATGCCATTTGCATAATACTCTATTTGTAAAATCAAACTACCTATGAATTTACCATTTAACATCATCATTTCACTGAAAAATGTTTGACTGCTAGCTATTTTTTCAATTCAGGAACATGCAATATTCTGAGGGAAAATTCTGGCGAATACGGTGGGTGGTCAAGCAATTTGTTCCACAATACAATCAACTTTACCCTCTCTTTTACTGATCTGTGAGTCGATATATTATTTGAATGAAACAGCATTTTTTCTTCGTTAAATGAGGCCAATTTTTTAAATATATCTGTCCAATTGGTCCAACAATGGTATAAAAATTCTCCTCCTATTCTTTTACTTTTTTTAAGCTATTTAATCATTATTATACTATGAGCATTACAAGAATTAGCCGGGTGTGTTGCTTGTTGACTCGATTCAGGAATATAGTGGGGAATACATGTTTCATCCATTGTGATGTACACACGAAGAAATTCAGCTTCACTATGCTGAAACTACACCAAACAACTGAGAAACACGAACACGTTTTGATCAATTGTTAACTGACACGGCACTCATCCAAAATCATATTATGGTCTTTCTTTACCCTATATCTAGCGTTGCTGCCTGACGACCTGAACGGGGCTCATCACTAGTGCTTCTGTAGCCATTCCGCTTCAAAGACTTAGCCATTGAATTTGATGGAGCAGATTCTACATAATGTTCATGGAGTTTTTTTTATTATTAGTTTACCCTTCTGTTTCTTTTCTGCCTTTAAGAATAGTATTTTATCACGAAAAGTTCGCTGTTTTTTATGGAAGAAAAGAAGCGAATGATGTTTGCTTTGTACGGATATTAAACAAGTACTAACCCACAGAATGGAGTAAAATTTGACATGATGTCTTTTAAAGGTTTGTTCTACCTGTTAACAAAACAATTTTTGTGGTGATACCTCGTGTCAGGCCACGAACTTGTCATACAGGTTAGTATAAAAGTAGGCAAAGTAATCATATTTAATTTCTAGTTTATTTAATATTTTCTTACTAAGTTTTATATTAATTTTCATTATAAATTTTGTGTAAAACTGCAATTTCTAAGCAATAAATTTTATTTGATTAATAACTTGCATTTCATCTATTTTTTGTATATTATTTCTAATAGGAATAAGGGGAATTAGCGTAAAGTCTCAATAATATAATTCTGTGGTTGTAGTTTACTTTCCAACATCCATTGAAATAATAATCAATTAAAATAAATTATCGAATAATTTATAACTATAAGTGTTTACGCTTGAAATGTAAAAATTTTTTAAATAAAAATATATTTATGTTTTGAGATGTAACATATCTGTAAAGTGAATATAAACGAAAACAAATTTTATTTAAAAATTAAATTATATACAAAATAAGAATTTATAATAACAAATATGTATATATTTAGAATAATAAATTCATGTAATCCACGTTAGTAAGAAACAAGAAAATGTTAAATATTAAATCAATGTGTATATATATGCAATTTAAAGTATTCTTTTATTAATGTTTTTTAATATATAAAACCTTTTGTTTAAAATAATTATTTTTATTTAATTTTGTAAACGGATAATTAAAAATATTTATTTATTAAATTTTTTCAATTTATTAAATATTTATAAAAATATTTATTAATATTATCCAATAAATATTTATTAAATTAATTATATTTATTAATTTATTATTAATTATTATTATTTAAAAAAATTATCCTTATTTAAAAAATATTTTTTTAAATAATTATTATTAATAATTATCAATATTTATTTAATTATTTTATAAAATTTTTTCATTTAATTATATTTATTAAAAATATTTATTATTTCAAAATATTTTTAAAACATAGGTACATTGTAGGAAATAATAATAATTAGTGTTTTTCAATATATAAAACTTTTCGTTTAAAATAATTATTTTATTTAATTTTGTAACTAATTACAAAAATTTATCATTATTAATACCTATTAAATATTTATTATATATTTCAAAAATAGTTATTATTATTATTTAAATTTTGTTAATAATGATAAATATTTATAAAAGTGTTTATTTATTTAATGATATTTATTAAAATATTTATTATTTAAAAATAATTTTGAAACATAGGAACACTAGAAGGAATAATTCTTTTGCGAAAGAAAATAATAACATGCAGAACACGACCCATTAAGTACTAGTCAAGAAGTAAGTACTTTACAACCAAGAGAACTTCATTCTTACTTTACTTACCATTTTTAAGAAGATGCATTATCAAGGACTCCATATTTCTAATCAATACTCATTTATGAATCCAGATATTTCCCGTAAAACTTCAAAGAAGTTGAAATACTCAAAGGAGATCCAAATAGCTGTTTAAAGCAGGTGGTCGATTTAAAAGAAGATACAACGTTTCCTCGATATTTTGCTGCACACCGTTTTCAAGACTTTGTCAGTTAATACCCTTAAAACTCCAAATTCGTGCAAACCTCTAAAGTAAAAGAAACCTAAAGAGAAACATAAAAACTAAAAGTTAAAAAAAATAAAAAATAAAAAGTAAGAACGAAATAAGTAGTAACAAACTGGGCATCTTTAAGATTTTAGATTCTTAGTTACAGATATTTTGATTCCTATTTTTTATTTCGCTTTTTTTTAAATCTTGCTTTTGCAGATATCAGCAGTTTTCTCCTTCCTTTCATTTCCAACTGAAAATGAAGAAAAGAAAAAGTAAAGAAAAGGAAAGAAAACGAGAAAATCGGTAAAGAAACCAACAAAAAAGAATGGTAAAGACTTTCATCCGATAACATATCGCATCACTAGAGAGAGTTTATGCTACAGAAACAGGTCGATGCTGTTAAGCTCCATATGACGAGGTAGAAAATTGTACCAAGGAAAAAAGAAATATAATAAGTGATATCACCAGGTTACTAGTTTTTTTTTTTTTTTTTTTTTTGTTTAACTTTATTGTTAACATTAAACTTCAGCGCTAAAAAAATATGTTGCTCTGTTAAGAAAATAATAAGATATCCTTCTAATTATTTTATTTACATAACATAAGCAGTTTTTCTATAATTTAGTAAATACAAGTTAAGTAACAAAAATCTAGAAAAACGGTGTTTTTTTCCAATCTGATAAAAAGAAGGGATAAGCTTATTTTATTTTTAAATGCATTGCATAATAAATTAATTCTTTCTCTTTGTGTTCTTGGTTGAACGGAATATCAAATCTTTATTCCAATTTATTAAATGTCTCTTGTTTGTGAAGTTGCAATTTGTAATGTTTGTTATCGTTATAATTAATTATTTTTTTAAAACTTTGACTAAGTTTTACAATAAATTTTTGTTTTTTAGCTGTATCTTTTTTTTAATAAATTTAAAGCTAATTGTTATACATTTTAGTGCACAAGGAGTATTATTGTTTAAAATAAAACGAGAAATCAAAACGAGAATTCAATAAACCCTCTAAATATATGTTCGCTGCAATTTGAGTGGAAAATTGACAAGCTGCCAAGTTATGTGGATTCCCATAAAGTTAAGTAATAGTAGAGAAAGGTATTTTTGGATTGTTGATATTTACTATCAAAAGAGTTTTAGTTTTTAATAATTAAATTTTAAATTCTAAAACATCAAAAGAAAAATTAGAATGAAAAAAATTCCATACTAACTCTTAAAAACGTTTTTCATTCAAAAGTGCTTTTAGTAGTCTATATCGAATTAGTATTCCTATGAAGTAGTAGAATCCTCCACTTCCTCTGTTAAAACAGATATTTACCTTGCCTCAAAATTGATAATGAAACTATAGATTACTTTACTGAAGACGAAATCCAGTTTTGTGCTGCCAGGTGGTTGACTCGAATGGTTATCGAACACATGAAAGAGGATTGGAAAAAAAAAACCCGAAAGTTCCATTGTCTATAGTCACATTGACATGAGTTCATAAGCTGTCAGATTATTCTTGTTTTCGAGCAGAAGAGAACAAGTCAAGCATATAGAAGTCATGTTGGTAACGTATGTCTATGTGTAGAAGTATCTAATCGTTTTGTGTTATGCTGTACCTAATGTGGAATAATGTCGTTCCAAAAGTGAATGAATTCAGGTTATATGCCAGATATTTGAAATCAACAGTGAATATTCACTGCTTTATTTACATATTATATCAATGATAGAATTATGTTCTACTCAAGATTTTAACTTGTAGAAGGATACATGTTGGAATCTGCTGGTAGTGTTCATTACAATCCCTATTTTCAAAAATAATTATTGGGACAACGCATGCAAGCGGCTCACATTGACATATCTACTGATCTTGAGAATTTTATCTCATAAGATACTAAAACGAGAAACAAATAATTCTTAAACTTTTGTTCTGCCTATTATTACTCATTGTTGTGAAGTCTTAGTGACTGTCCAGAGTAGTTGAGTAAGAAATAGGAGTTACTGCAAAACTAGGCATTCAGGTTCATCGTTGGTGCGGTAAAGTCTACATCCATCTACCCAATGCTGGTTTTGACAAATTGAGAAGAGACGAATAGAATTGAAGTTCCCTTTTTAGATTGCTATGAAAATAAATAGCATCTGAAAACACAAAGGGGTTTTCTTCAGATTTTTTTTACCTGGGGGCAGATCTGGAAATCTTGCTCTACCATCTCTTAAGTGTTAGTTACCACGAAACAGCTTGGAAATCCCAGCCCTTGAGAGCATCCATACCCACTACTGCGAACATGAATAAGTAACATTCATGTTTAAACAGATGACTGCTTGACTGAACATTGCCGAACGTAGGAGTAATAACATATTCTTATATTTTATTCTTTGCATGTTCATGTCCTGTAAAACAAAAAATCGCCTTCGATAGAGAAGTAATGGCTATCTGTGTTGCTCTGCAGCAACTTGTCCCCAGATACCTTTACAACAAGGATTCCGGACTGCTTATTGTCGGACTTCAGTGTTGCCATACAAACTATCTGGTCATTTACTATCATTAACAGATATGATGGCTAAGAATAGTCCAATAGCCAAATACTTGCAACTCTTTTCATTCCATGAAACTTTATATGAAAAATCAAATAGATTTAGATGGGAGGCATTGCTCATTGCTCGTATCTGTTTCAGAATACGAGCAGATATTTCAGATAAACCTTGTCAAAAATCTGTAACGGAATACAGACTTGTCCTCTCTATGGGAAAGACGACATCATGGACAAGCATCACATAGAAAAATGTCCGTCTTTACGTGGGGTCTCAGGGTCAAAATATATTGAAGCTGTAGTATCTGATTGATGATACATTTATTTTTTTCCTCTTATTGTTCTCTCTTTTACTGTGTGCCTTTTATACTGTTTTTCTCTCTTAAGAGTTCGTCATTTTCTGAATCCAATGGGAAAAAAAGTAATTATGTAAGTTTTTCCGAAATGCAATGTCATTCAATCATTACCTGTCGTAGTTCTGCATACATGCACCACGAATCCATACAGAACTAGATGCTCAAGAATAAGAAAAAAAGATACCATTGCTGTTCGAATAATTTTCCGAAGAATAAATAATTCTTCACAAACTATACTATCAAGAAAGGAATTTTTTTTTTCAGATTATCAAATTTTATCACTTGCTCTTTGAAATAAGTACGTGAATTGCATAATGTAAAAAAAACGGTATGAATAAGAATTTGTTTTTAGTCTTCTCTTAATTAAAAGTCTTTGAATAATTCTAATAATCTTTTAGTTGAATTGAAAAAAAAGGTGTATCAACATAAATTTATTAATAAACTTCAATGAAAGTTCTTGCAAATTAAAACAAAAAATTCTAAAATAAAGAAAAAAAATTTTTTTTTTGTAAATGAAAATATAGATTTCATCTTTGACTTTACATTTAATTCAAACTTTTTAGAATTTAATTTGTTAAGATGAAAAGAGTTTATTAAAATTTATGAATGAATAAACGAGTAAAAAAGTTATTTTATCTTTCGTATTTTGATAATTTAAAACAGTTTTCATTGAAAAGTTCAAAGAGGAATTTATATCTGAAATAAATAAATTTATTCAAGCTTTCAGAATTTATAAAATAGCCTTTTTAAAATAAATAGATCTGACGTTAAATATAAATAATGCATATTAAAGAGAATATTTTATAATATAATAAAAAATTGATAAAGCAAAGCTTTTAAAGCTCAGGATTTTTCTATGTATAAACGATCAATATATAGTAAATAAATAACTGCATTTCTTTTTTCATTTACGTGTTACCAAGAAAAGCAAATTCCCATTTGTTGTGGCGCATGTTATGATGGTGAATGGGGAATTGAAATCAAAATGTAATTATACTGAAAAAAATTAATTAAAAAAATCAGAAAAATTGCAATTACATGATGAAAACAGTGAATTTTCACAAATACTACATAATATGCAATACAATTAGAGCTGCAATAAAATATAATATGCAAATTAGAAGGAATGTGTTACTTAAGATGGTTGCCATTTGAAATTAACTACAGAGAGTAATAGATCCCCTTCACCAAATCATTTCAAATTTTCTCTTGTTGTATCCAAGTGAAGAAACAAAGGCTTCACGAAAGACGCTTTCACAAAAAAGCTCACCCTTTTGTACACGTTTCCCAACATGTCTACTAAATTATTGTCATAACTAGATAATTATTGCTAAAATAAAGGCTTTTATTATTTACTGCTGAGTAAGTTAAGAAGATTATCGGTCTGGCGGGTATAATATCTCATTAGATAATAGTAGATAGTGATAGTGGATAGTGAATAACGAACTACTATTATCCCAATTATATCTATAAAAGAACCATATTTAGTAGGTCCAGTTTATTTGATCTGTAACATACCAGTTTGTTTGGTATGTCTTTGAATGGATGGGATGATATGTATATCATTCTACGAGGAACCCATAATCGTTAAATTATATAAAATTACTTTCATGATTCAATTATTTGTCCTTACGCAGTTACTGTTGTTTGACTTCATCTTACAAAACAATAATTATAGGTCACGCAGATCTGATAGTGATGAACAGATCTGATGATCACCTTCATGAAAAGACTATATGTATGGGTTGACCAACATGTTTTACTAACAGGAAATTGGATTTAACATGAGTGGAATGATTTATAGAAACATATTGCACAGTACAGAGCTTTGCTACCAAATGAATTAATAAATACCTATCACTTTGGACAGCAAACCTTGCTGTCGTATCTGTATATTTGTTAGATACCATCGAGATGAAAATTAAAACTGATAGCACCTTTAAACATATACTACGTTTATGCAAAATAGAAAATATGCCTACTTTGCGTTTTTATGCTGAATTTGTGAATACTTTATTAATGTTTTCGTCAAATGTCATTAATTTTCATCGAATAAAGGTAGTCTAACCACAATACGTATGATTTTTCTCTAATTTTATTTTTTCTTTTAAATCAGTGTACATTTTAAAGTTTTGTAAAAAAAAAAATATATTCAGCTTCTAAAGACTCTTTGTTGCCAAGTCTTTTGGAAGAATATATATTAAGAAGATTAAAACTGCTTTATGTAGATTAGTTTTTTTCAACTTTAAAGAATAAAGAGCAAAAGAGAATACTTCTTTGTTTTCTTTCAAAATGAAGAAGAACAGTTAAATGTACCTGTTTCCTCATTACGTCATATTTGCTGGCCTTGTGTTCGCTAGAAATTCTCTATTCATTGTTTTTCACTGTTTTGTTAATTTTTTTACTATGCTTTCACATTTAAAGGTCATCCGATTTATTCTCAAAGACATTAAACTCTCAAAATTATTCTTCATTCATATTTGAATTCCATATTAAATTTTCCCAAAATTATATCATTTCAAATTCAGTTGTAAGCGTTATTTACGAATAGCTATTATATACTTATATATCATTTTTCAAGAATAAAATAATAATTCGGTATAGAATATTGAATTACCTTTATTTTTTATCACAATAAATTACAGAAAATATAATTGTATTGAAAATCACTTAGTTTTTGTATAAGAACCGGCTATAATTTACTCGTCGTAAACTCATTAAATATATGTCTTAAATTGAGTTGAAAACAATAGATGTAATGAATTTAACATGGATAGTGTAATGGGTTTAACACATATATGCGATTTTTTTCAATGAAACTAGATAGGTACCACATAGAAGCCTATCTATGGCATATTATATTTCAGCTTTGTTATATAAAATCATTGTATGTTTGAATGGAACATGCTCATCCTTCTCTTATATATATATATATGTGTGTGTGTGTGTACTTTAGAGTCAAAATTCGTTTATTATCCATTGCTTCTTCCCTTGTTATTATTATTGTAAAATGTATTATAATAAGTATTGAAATAATAGCATTAGTAAAATGTATTGAAATAACAGCATTGGATAAAAAAAATATACATTTTACAATTATTTAACATTATTTTCAGATTTAAATTTGAATTCGCCTTTAGCAAAAATGACGATTTGTTCAAAATTTTTCAATGATGCAAAGTGGAAAAATAATATTGAATACGTAAATTATCTTATAACTGCAAAACATTGTTGAATTCTATATAAAGCAACGTTAATTTAGGTAGATTAGACGCAAATGAAGGGAATAATTCACTGAACTAATTACACAATATCTTATTTTAATACGAGAGCTCGTGTTTCCCTGTTACGTCCATGTTTTCGAAAATATTCATTATAGATTGATAAGTGTGGTTTCGTGGAACAGGGCCTTTTTTAAATCTTTTTTTAAAGTTTTTGTAAAGTGTAAAGTTTCATTTTTGCTATTGATAGGCCTATATTTAAGGCAATGTTACGTCTTTTCATGAAATTTTGGTTTAAAAAGTAACTTTGGATTATAAAATATTGGCAATTAGTGAAAAATAAATTAAAAAATAACAAGTAAAACGATACTTTTGTTAATAATTTCTAATGAGTTGGTTTCTAGTTTAGACAAACATTTCAGCCATAATTAAGGATTTCACATTATCAAGCTTTATTTCCACTAATACTGCCGCCAAAAAAGTCGGCGGTATGGTTATCAATTGTTTTATAATTCAATGTTTTGTCATTATTAATTGCATAGATGTTATCATTTAAAATTATATAAATTTCATTACAAGTCGTTCGTAAAAAAATGAATGTCGTTTTACTTTTAGATATAAAAACAGACATTGATTTTATTTTAAATCATTTAACATTCTATTTTGCAAAATATTAAATAAATTGTCCTTGTACATAAAATTGCAATTAATTTGACAGAAAATAATATAATACGTCTTTAAAATATTACATTGCATCAGAAGAAAGCCAATATAAAGTAAGCATTACATTAGTAACCGTTTGCAATTATTTAAATAACATAATTGATACAGATTTGATGAAAAATATGCTTCTTGTGATTATATATCATATATATTATTCAAGATCATATATATATGTATTAAAAAATAATAATTAATTTTTTATCTGAATAAACAATAATTTTTAACTTAAAAAGTTGAAAATATTTAAAATAATAATAATTATTTAAATGTTACAAAAATAGTGTTAACGGAATATATGAATTTATATAACTTACGGCAAGAGCCATATATTCTAAAAATACATGGCCAATGCTATACATTAGATTCTGTTACTTAGGTCATGTATTTATAATGATGCTTTAAAACTCCTTGTTTGATACAATTATTACTCTAAACAAACAAAATGTAGTACATATTTGATAATGTTTATAATTAGTAAATAAATTTTAATTAATTCACTTAAAAAATAGATAAAATAAATATTCGTGACAAACTAGAAAAATAAAAATACATGTTTGACATAAATTTCAAATTTTACATTTTCATATTGTGTGATGATTATCAAGTCATGTGATTTCTAAAACTGAAGTACGTATTTCAAATTCTACGTTTTCATATTGTCTGATTATTCTCAAATCGTGCGATTTCTAAAACTAAAACGATTCATCAATATAATATAAAATTTTAAATGTATTTTAATTAATTATTTATTAAGCAATATATAAAAACTAAAACACATTGTACATACATAGTGAAACACATTTCATTGTAAAACAATTGTGTTTATTGAAATAAATTAGTTAAAATTTAATGAGAGAAATATTTTAATTTATAAAGCTACTTTTAATCTTTTGGAAAATATTTATTGAGCACTTTACTTATGCGACATAATTAATATCATTAATGTTATGCATTATTTTTCCTGCTATTTAATCTATTTGCTGAACATGTTGTATGCCGTCTAAGTAATCTGTAAAATTCTTTCTTGAAAACAACACGTCAAAGTTATAACATCAATATGAATCAGCCCCAAAATTTCTCTTTCAACCCACTTTTTCATTAAAGTACAGAAAACGCATGGCGTAAAAATTGTTTTTCTGCTTAATTTAGTGTAAGTAACCTGTGGAAGTACAACAAATGACTGAAAAGTAATTTTCTACACACGCTTACTGTTGGCGTATAGAAATTGCTTTCGTAAAATCAATATCTTCTTTACCGAAAAAAAAAATATATAAAAGTTTCTGCCAAAATTATGGTTTAAAAGTATGGTTTTAGACTCTTATTTTCAACTATTTTTAGGCTTTCTCCTACATTTCCAGGTAGATCGTTTATTTTTTTATTCGAATGTTTTGATTAGTTATCTAATGGAGCGTTAAAGAAACTCATCGTAAACTTTGGTCGATAAACTGGTGAAATGTGTTATTTAGCCCATAAAGTAAAAGTGGGAGTTTTAAAACAAAAGTATTTATGTTCTTTTTGTTTTATGTCTCTTCAAAAAACAAAGGATTATATGTTTTTTTATTGTTGTTTTAAAACTTGTCTTGTTATGGGCTTGAAAAAACACAGATTACTGAGATTTATTTTTAATTTAAAAAAATTTAATCTAATAGGAAATTGATTTAAAATAGTTAGATATTGAACTATTATTAAATAAGGTTTATCAAATACAGCAATTAATTTACTAAATTATTTAAATATTATAGAAATAATATTAATTAAAGTAATAATTTATAAAACGTATAGAAAGAGCCAGTTATTCTAAAAGTATATAAGTAGCTCTTGCTATACATCAGATTCTGTTTCTTAGCTGATATAATGATGTTTTAAAACTACTTGTTTCATAAAATGATTCCTCTCAACAAACAAAAATGTAGTTTACATTTGATCATGCTTCTAATTAATAAGTATATAAATTAATTTAATTCCCTCAAAAAATAAATAGCAGAAATATTTGAGACAAATACATTCCTAAGAAACTGAAAAAATAAAGATGCATATACATATCAAGATTATACAATGACGATTATCAAGTTATGCAATTGCTTTTAATTTCATTTCTTTCTCTTTTAATTTTATTTATTAAACAATCTATTAAATATTAAGCACACTGCATACATATCTTGGTACTCATTTTATTGTAAAAAATTGTGCTTACTGGAAATAATTAGTTAAGTTTCTCTGACAGAAATATTTTATTTTATGATGATACTTTCAATCTTCTGGAAAATATTTATTTAATACATTACAAATGTAACCTAAATTATTTCATTAATGTTATGAATTCTTTAGCATGCTATTTAATCTGTTTGCTGAACTTTTTTTTTATGCCTTCTAAGTAATCTGTAAAATTCTTTCTTGAAAACAATACGTCAAAGTTATAACAGTAATATGAATCAGAGCCCAAAATTTCTCTTTCAACCCGCTTTTTCATTAAAGTACAGAAAACGCATGGCGTAAAAATTGTTTTTCTGCTTAATTTAGTGTAAGTAACCTGTGAAGGTACAACAAATGGCTGAAAAGTAATTTTCTACACACGCTTTACTATTGGCGTATAGAAATTGCTTTCCGAAAATCAATATCTTCTTTACCGGAAAAAAATATCAAAGTTTTCGCTGAAATTATGGTTTAAAAATATGGTTTTAGACTCTTATTTTCCCTTACTTTTCCAGGTAGATCGTTTTTTTTTTATTCGAATGTTTTGATTAGTTATCTAATGGAGCGTTAAAGAAACTCATCGTAAACTTTGGTCGATAAACTGCCGAAATGTGTTATTTAGCTCATAAAGTAAAAGTGGGAGTTTTAAAACAAAAGTATTGCTGTTTTTGTTGTTTTATGTCTCTTCAAAAATAAAAGATTATATGTTTTTTTATTGTTGTTTTAGAACTTGTCTTGTTATGGGCTTTAAAAAACACAGATTACTAAGTTTTTTTATTTTAAAAAATTTAAAATAATAGGAAACTGTCTTAAAATAAATTTTTTACTATTATAAATGTATTTCATATATTTAAATAAATTCTTAAATTATTTAAATATTATAGAAATATTATTAACGGAAGTAATAAAGAATTTATGTAAGTTATAGCAAGAGCCATATATTCTAAAAATTTATGGTTCTTGTTATACGTTACATTCTGTTAGTTAGGTGATATATTTATAATAAATAAATAAAAACAAATTTCGAGTAAATACGTAATAAAGTACCACCGAGTATTTAAATATATTTCTATGCATTTAAATATATATATATATATATATTATTATTATTATTATATTGCAAATAAAGAAATTTACGAGATTATTAAACAGAAATATAAACGAATTATAACAAAAAAATTAAACAACCTTTCAACGAGAAATTTTAAAAGGGATTTTTATAGGAAATTAATAATTGCAAATTGTATACGAATAAGTAATTTGTAGCTATGTTTCTGATAAATAGAAGCTACATTTAATAAAAAAAATTTATAAAATGATTGTCTAATAGTAGTCTAATGACATGAAATTGTTTATTTCAAAACAATCTTCCTCTAGTGCTACATTCTAACAAATTAAAAGAGATGACATAATTTTAAGAGAGCAGCTTTTATGCTTGAAAATACCAATCCATAAGAACGAAAAATATGTAAGATAGCATGCTATGTAATTGATCGAAAAAATATATATTCTCTGACACAATATATATGTTATCTGAAACTCATAACGAGATTAATTTATTGAAAGAAATACGAAAATGAAAAAATGATTAACTTTTTATAAAAACCTTTATCCCACCTCCTTGTACAGACCTTAACTCTAAATATATAATAATAAAATTAAGTAAAAGATAAAGCCATGAAAAGAAAATTGCCCTATTTTTTTTTTTTTTAAATCATCATAAAACATGAATAGAATTTAAGATTTTACTGGAAACAGTTGAAACTTTTGTCTAAATAAATCATCTTTTGAGGTATTTGTCAGATGATTTAATTCTCGATTACATTTAAATAAGCGATATACTTAAAATGGAATCCAATATAACCAAATTAGTTAGTTAAAAATGTCTTCCTATTATGTTTCATTATGATATATATAGTCAAGATGAAGGCATGGTTTTAGAGAAAGGTTTTCACATTCGGAAATATCAAATAATAAGAAAAAGTTGACAATATGTAATTGATGAAATTATGTATATTAAAAGCATAAAGATGAAATTTTATTGGGGGAAATACAAAAGGAAAAGTAGCAATAAGCGATTAGCTTCTATAATTAAATTTATACGTATTTCTAAATTTTAGAAACTAATAATAATAGAAAGTGATATCTAATTTTACCCCAAATAAATTTCCACACAAAATAATAAACTTTCAAATTAAATTAATAATAAACACTAAGAGAAAAATAAAAATTAAAATTAATAATAAACAGTAGGAAAAAATAAAAATAAAACTTAACAATAAACTGTAAAGTAATATACTATAAAATTTCCAGTGATCTGAATTCACTATTCTGCTGCAAAAGTTCAAAAATTGGGATATCTGTAATTAATATCTTACATTATTGCTAAAATGGTGTATGAATATTATTGCTATGCTATTGGAGGCATATTTAATAAAAAAAGACACAAAAGAATATTGACAAAATTTCATCATTGCAAATATAATAAGTGTAAAATATGTACATGTATGATGTACATATTTAGATCTTTCCTACGACTTCACCACATGCATGAAATCACGTTAGCACGAAGAAATCAAGGAGCAATATTTTCTTTGATCATGTATTGTTTCTTGACTGTTTCTAGACTACTATTTCTTAGACTGGGAAACCAGCCAATCTAGACTGATGACTTTAACATTTCTTTTTAACCTTTAGTGGAAGAAAGTGCGAAAATCATTATTTTTCAAAGTCGCTCTGTAATGGTTGAATGATAAAAAAGTTCCTATTGGGAATTCAAAATCGAATGTAATGCTATGAAATGAAAGTGTACTTTCATGGATAAGAAATATTCCAAATTTTAACATTCCCCGTCTACGATGTAGATTGACATGTCTCAATTTAGAAAGAAATTCAAAGTAATTTATCTTCTCGCTTCTGCAGAAATTCCAAGAAGCTCATACTTTTGGACCAGGAACACTGATTTCAATCAATGTTGTTACATGATTGTTTTTTGGAATCAACATTATCGAAAGAGATGCACGTTTATTATCAATACCTCGCCATCTCTCTTGCACTGCAGTCAAAAAATGCACTTGCAGCTAGCTACATTTCTTCGCATTATATGATTGTCATTGTTTTAAGAACCTACCTGGATTTCTGTTGTGAATATATATATACACACCGTATACACTTCAATAAATCAAGTTGTCTCTTACAATTAGAGATTTTTGTTTAAAAAAAATTTGGAAATTCTGTGGTTTAAACAGAAATCGTAAATCAACGAATTTGTCACTCTTTTTATTCAAACATTTAATTAGTTTATCGGTCTAAACATTAAGCCTATTTTTGTTGGACATTATATCTCACATTTGGAAGTGACAACAATTGTATTGGGCAACTATTGGAATTACGTAACGTACGAAGATTTTATAACATTGAAATGACATATTGTGGGTGAGGTTCATTACTGTGTGTGCAAAAGTGCACAATTATTGTCTAACAAATCATTACCATTAAGACCTTACGAATAATTAAACTTTTCTAAATAAGTCTAGTATAATATTTAAGTAATTATTACAATATTATTTATCTAATATAAAATTTAAGTAATATATTTTTCCAAATTATAAAAAAAGAAAATATTACATTTAGATATTTTAAATTTAACACTGCTTTGTATTATATGGCATGATATGAATCCGCAGACCATGAAATTTCAGACCCATCTATATTGGCTTATATTCTAAGATTTTACGAATTCAGATACTTTATTTAATTACAACAATGAATCTTAAATGGGAAACATTTTTATTTGAAGGTTATTTTATATTTTTATGCTATTTAAATCTTTTTGCCTTATTTCCAACTAATATTTTGTTGAATATAAAAATATAATATTGATTACAAATCATGCTATTAAAAACATATAAATAATTAACTTTTATTAAATTAGTCTAGTATAATAATTAAGTAATGTTTATTTTTATAAATATATTTTTTTAAATTATAAAGAAAACAAATTATGCATACATTATATATTTTAAATTTAATCCTACTTTAGTTATGACGATATGACCATAAATTTCAGACCTATCTATATTTGTTAATATTCTAAGATTTTATGAATGTATATTTTTTATTTAATTATAATAATGAATCTTGCATTTGAAACATTTCTAATTAGAAGGTTGTTTTATATTTCTATAAGAAAAATCATTATGCTCAATTAATTAATTTTTTTGTTGAATACAATAAAATAATATTGATGAGCTGAAACATACAAAGAATGTGGTAAATGTAAATATTGTTCGTCTTTAGCTAATGAAAGAACTTTGGTAATTTTTAACAACAAATTGCATTTCTATTTTTATTACGTGAAAACATGAAAAAAAATATTTAGAACAAATTTTTAATAACTATTAATCTACAAGGTTCTTTGATATTTTTTAATATTCAATTTATACCCTAAGGCTCTTTTCAGAAACCCTACTTAACAAAAACGAAAAAAAAAAAAAAAAAAGGGAATGAAAAATTAATCGACATAATAACATAATAATAATTATGCTTTAAAGAAATAACATTTCGGTAACCTCAAAGCAACCATCAAAATACTCCTACAAGCTCCTAAAGAGCACTCTTTTTTCATTAAAATTGTCAATTAATCTTTCACGGTTCTGCAAGCACTAAGTCTGTTTTTGTTTTTTTCGGATAGCTTTTTGTTTTGTTATTTTAATAAAGAGGGGACTTAATAGGTTTTCACTTTTTTATGTTTTTCTTGATTTAGATTAATTATTCTTCTTCGCATCATTGGGTTAAATTATTATGCGTGCAAACACTGGATTTCGCATAAATTTATGTATAGCAAGCATTATTATATTTATGTATTAACATGTATTATTGTATTTATGTTAGCGTTATTTATGTTTTTTATTACTATGATTATGTATTATTATATTTAGTGTATTTATTATATTTTTCACGTTTTTTTTTATTTAATCATAAAATTACAAATTTAATTGCAAATGATTTGAACCGATGTGAAATAATAATTTACTTTTTTTTGCAATAAACTTCTCATATAAATAAGAATTATTTATCACTTATTTCAACATCATTATTTATTTTTTTAAAAAATGCAGAAAATATTTTTAATATTGCTTTTTTTTCTACATTTGTAAAAATTTTGAATAGATTTGCTACAATGGTCACAATTCATTTAAAGTGAATAATATTTTGTTATTAAAGTATTGAAAAAGCAGATGCACAATTTTTTATGCTTAAATATTCAAAATTTTATTTTTAATATTAAATGGACATTATTCACGAAGAAATAGTATTCAATTCAATAATAATTAATAAGAATTTTTTGTCAAAAATATTTTTTTAATAAAATGGTTCCATAGATTTATTAAATGTATTTTAATTTTCTTTGTGCTATCTGTGTAAATTATTTGTTCTTCGAATTCGAATAAATCGATTAAAAAATAGAATAAAGAGTTTGAGAAAATAATAGAATTTGAATAAATAAATAAGTCTTAAATAATAGAGTAAGTCGAATAAATAGATTTTATTAAAAGATTGCAGAAAAATCATGAAAATGTTTTAATTCTTTTACAACCATTCTAATAAACATAATAAGCAGTAATTATTGAATTTTAATATTTATTATTAAATACAGTCATTCAATTTAATTATCATAATTTGATATATGTGCAATTTCATATTACATTAATATCTAATAATAGGTCAATTCTCAAAACAATTTAATAAATTTTAAAGGAACGGTTTAATTTCACAATCGCCAAAATGAAAATAAATTATCCTACCTCTGACTAAAAAATAACATTTTGGAATAAATTTGAAATTGAAATAATTTATTTTTTTCCTATTAATTTATCATTAAACAATATTAGTTTCTTTTTCAATATCAGTTATGTCTCAAATATTTATTTGCAAGATAATGTCCAAAACGATCTGGTAGATAGTGAATTACACGTATGATGTAAGGAAGTTTGATTTATGATAAAAAAACGATAAAATTAAGAATAACCGATTCCAAATAATAAAATAAAAATGCTAACCTCATAGATGTTACCCTTAGAAATATGAGGGTATTTTCACTGGATTTCATCTCGTGTAACATTTAAAACGCTTTCGATTTGTCATTTTTCAATTCCTTCTATTAGCTCACACTCTCCCTATATATATCTTTGTTCAAATTTTCAATCGTTAGTAAAATACTTTTTATTCATCCACTCAAGTTCAAACACATTTTTTTAACTTGTAGTGGATGACACTTGATGTTAATACAGTTTTTTCAAATATTAATTCAGTAATTAAATTTAATTAATTAATTTTATTTTTTTTTTAGATTTAAGTTGCATATATCTACCAATAGATGGTGCCAGATAAACTTATTATAAAGGGCTTTCCAGAAAAAAATATTTATAAAGGATTTTCTGCAATACAGTGAAAAAAAATATAAGATTTGACTTTAATTTTTTTTGTTTTATATTACTTGTTAGTAATGATCTAAGGAGAAAATACATAGTGAAAGTCCCAGTGATCCATTTTTTAAAAATTAAATTACCTTATAGAACTTAAAGTCATAAAATCTTATCGCTCTATTCTCAATCTAATTGCTATAAGAGGCCTTCTTCGCAATATATTTTTATATTTTATATTGCACACCATAAAAATATCCTTGAATAAGATAATACATTTCAAATAGTATTAAAATAAAAATCATACAACTTGGAAAGAAGAAAATATTGAGAATATTAAAAATTATTATAAAAAAAATGACAATAAAAAAACTTACACATAAAGATTATAAATGTCCTTTAGAGATGAGAGTTCTAGAAATAGGGAAATAAATTCTTATAGAAATTTTAATAAAAAATTTTAATAAAAATTATAATAATATGAATTCTAATAATAGAAATTATACTAATAAATACTACTACTACTAATAAGAATAGAAATTATACTAATAAATAATAATACTGATAATATAAATTATACTAATATGATTTGTAATAATAATAATTTTAATAATATTTTTAATAATAGAAATTCTAATAATAAATTCCCTTAAGTCATTAAAAATTATTTTATATCTTATTTAGATCCATTATAATATTAGCAACTTCAGGTGCTTACAATTTTACAATAAAAAATTGTCCTATATTTGAACTTAAAAAACACTTATTTTTCCATTCTTATATTATTCTCATAACTCCCTTTATTTATTTTTTTATAAAATATTCTTGTATTTAATATAAACCTTTTTTTCATAAATAAAAATATATATTGACTATGATTATTTAAAAAACTATTTCATTTTACTGAGTTTTTTTAAACCTACGAATTTCTTTTCATAAATCATACCCAGATGAAACAAAGTATACTTCTCAAGTATTGATGAAAAATATATTTCAGACTAAATCCAACATGCTTTTATTAATTGATTGTATTGCGTTTCGACATCGCATTCGATTTAGTCTTATTCTATTTACGAAAAGCACGATCATGATATATGGCAAAGTAAATACTTTCAACACACATCGCATAAAATGTTTCGGAAAATTTTGTTTTCTGTTTTTTCCAATGTTTGAAAAAGATTCAATCTTTTAAAGTAAAGCCGTTTCGCTAGTTTTATTCTGAACACAAAACAATCATCGCACAGATAAATCTTGAAGTATGGATTTCTTTGACAGTAAACTCTATTCTCCCATTCTATTTTGTAAACAAACTTCATCCATTAGATTTTCAGCTGGCCACACTTTTCATTGATATAGAAGATTTCAGGTCAAAATATTCAGAGTTTAAATTATAATGCCGAAAGAAATCATCTCTAAATTTAAAAAAATATTATTGATGAAAATTTTGTTAATATCTTTTTGAATGCATTTCAGACATCAGTATTCAGTTATTATGAAGAAAATCTTATTTTGATATATTTTTATATACAATGTTATTTTATATTTATGACATGCATTTGTAAACTTTAAGATAATATTTTGATTATATTATGTAGTTTGATATTTATAGTAATAGATGATATTTATAGTGCCAGTTTAAGTAAAAGTTTAAGTTTAAGTGATAGTTTAAGTAATAGTTTTGATATTTGACTTACTTATCTAAATTTAATTTAAAAAAAAATAATTTTTAATTATATTTTTGGTATATTTATTATATTACTATATTAATAATTATGTATTTTATTAATCTTACTAATGTTATTATATAATATAATTGTTATTTTTATTATTAGAATTTATTATAGAAATTCTAATAATATGAATTCAAATTAAAAAAATATTAAATAAAACATATTTAAATAAGACATTAAATAAGGCTTTAAAATACAAATTATAATATCGAAATTTAGTTGCATAAAAATTATTTGTCATATATTATATAGCTGCTAAACAATGAGTTTTACATACAAAAAATACCAATAATAAACAATTTTATAACATATTTAGATCTCTATATTTTCATTAATATATGCACATAAATTCATTTTACAAACTTTCATTTCTTTATATATTACAAATAAAAAACGATATTTAGCTATTTAAGGAAATCAGATTATTCCAGAAATTTAATGAAGAACTACGTATTTTTAATTTCTGATGACAAATACATTCATCAAAATAACTTTGTATAATGACAATTAATGCTAATTATTTTGAAATTTAAATGTCTGGATACCTTTTATATAAAAATATAAATAATTTATCTTATTTTGATTTTAGTTTGCAATGTTTGCATATAAAATTTCTTTTCAATATTAGAGAATTACATGTTTCTATAGAAATTTAATTTACGTGATTTTAAAAATTAAATTTTAACAAAAACCTTTTAATAATTATTTTCATATATTTTGAAATCTTCTTTTCGATTTTAGTTATTAACAATACTTCTTCATAATATATTTAGATTCTAAAAATTAATTTCAACTTGAGAATTTTATTTTTCAAGAGTTGTTTTTAAAAACTGGCTATTTAAAAACGGTTGAAATTTTTCTGATAGATTAAAATTTCGAAATTTCAAAGGAGGCTATGAATTCTTATGCAAAACAATTTAATTGCAGAACAATATCTGCTACAGGGAAACCTTAAAAGTTTCAATCTTTCTCCTTTTTTTTTAAATTTAGAAAAAATAAGCTCTTATCGAGTCGTTCAGAAGTAAAATAATATTTAATAATGGCTATTTAAATGAAAAAGCATGAAAAAGTGAAAAAATATATTATGAATACTCTTATATGCTCTATATTATATGAATAAGCTTATATATGCTTATTTTAATAATATATTAAAATAAGCATGAAAAAAAATATTATGTATATAATTTAAAATTATTCTAATGGATAATTTGTGATATTTTGATTTCTATTTGCTCCCAATTTATGCATTAAGTAAATTTCATAACGTTAGTTTATTTGTGTATCAGAAAAAGAGTGGATGAATTAAATTACACATTTTGTTTTAATGACATTATAAAAAATAATTAAATTATAAAATCATACGTACATACGCTGCCTTTTTGTTTCATACAGATTGCATAATATTTTCTATATGTTCCTCTTCATATGAAAAATGATAGTATAATTTTAAAATAAATTGTATTAGATATTTAGATATAATTTAGATAAATGATAGTATTGTCTTTAAAATATGATGGCCGATAGAACATAAAAGACAATGATAATTAAAACCCAACGATCGTTTCTGTTTCTTAAAAAATTTGCCAATACATATCTGATTTTACAAAATGCTGATTGCAAATACTTACAAATATTATGGTAAACATATTCTTACAAATTATCGACATCTGAAATTTGTCTCCACTACTTATTGAAAGATTTAATTGAAGACGCTTGCAAAGGCATTCATGCTAACCAACAATGAATTATTGCATACATCACTGATATTAACCAACTATTATATATATCACTACTATTAAACGAATGTTTTATATTTTCTTTGTTATATGAAAATATTTTGATAAATAAATTGTGTTCCTTTTTTCCATTTACTACCATTATTGTCTGTTGTACTAAATAAATTCTAATACCAAAAAAATCGTTTTAAAATCACTTTTTGAGAACTTTTTAAGAACATTTCTACGGGTTCTTACTCTTTACTGTTTTATGATAATCAAAATTTTAATTTAGAACATAACAATTATCAAAATATGACTTGGTCTTTATTTGCATAGCTGTCAAAGGAGTATTTGATTGAAAGAAATATGTAGGATTAAGTATTTAAATTGCTCTGAACTTTTTATATACGTTCCACGTGAAGTAATATTAGCTATTATTAACCTTCATCACCAATCTTATGATTATTAGTCTTCAATATTAATGTACCATTATTAACTTCCACCACGAATAATACGATTCTTAACCTTCAACATTAATGTTATCATTATTAACCTTAATCACTAATCTTAGCATTATTAACCTTCAACATTAATGTTACCATTGTTAACATTAATCACTAATTTTAACCATATTCAAGATGTTCAACAACAAATAAATTAATAAACGCTATCATAAACATATTCATTATTGAAGGCAAATTTCACATATTCCTTATTATATTCTATAATTATTTAAACAAATTTATTGAGTTTAATTCCATGTTCATGACATTCAATCTTAACTAGATAAATTCTGGTACTTCAACAACCTTGGAAAAGCTTTCAATAAATAATCTATGGCAGAAGAGCCATTACATATTGTGCAACAAATTCAACAAAGCCTTAGGAACTTATCCCATGTCATTTTCCGATTTTTTTTATATATGTTGCATGCGAAGTAATATTAACTATTATTAACCTTCATCACCAATCTTATGATTATTAGCCTTCAACATTAATATATCATTATTAACCTCCATCACTAATATTGTAATTCTTAACCTTAATCACTAATCTTAGTACAATTAACCTTCAACATTAATGTTACCTATATTAACATTAATCGCTAATCTTACAATCACTGATCTTAACCATATTCAGGATGTTCAACAACAAAGAAATTAATAAAAGTTATCATATTCACATTCATTATTGAAGGCAAATTTCACATTCCTTATTATCCTCATTCCTTATTATTATTCCTTATTATCTATAATTATTTAAACAAATCTATTGAGTTTAACTCCATGTTCATGACATTCAATCTCGCCTAGATAAATCCTGGTACTTCAACAAACCTTGGAAAAGCTTTCAATAAATAATCTATGGCAGAAGAGCCATTGCATCTGGTGCAACAAATCCAACAAAGCCCTAGGAATCTTATCCCGTGCCATTTTCCGGCGGACAAAATATCTTTAAGGAAAGATAAATTCTGATAGATGCGTTCGACATATGCCTTCTGCAATCGATTCTGGAAAAGGTTAGAGGGAAAGGAAGGATCGGCGACTTCCAGTCTGACAAGTTGAACGATCGAATCGACCGTCCGTCGGTATGGGTGCCTTCTTCCCCAAATGAAACAGGAACAAGAAGGAAAAAAAAGAAGTGAGGGACAAAAACAATATTTTAAAAATGAAATAAATCAAGAATGCAGTTCTGATCCATCTAGAAGGAGTCAAAAGTTTATCTCTCCGATAATTTGTAGAGGTAAAATTTGGGGCAACTGAAGCTGTCGACAGCCGCTGGTACGATGGTGACAAAGTAATTTATTGATCGAGTTTTAAAACAGTTTTCCAACAAATTTTTCGTTCAGTTTACGTATACTACTAGGGCATAAAGTTTTAAAAGTTGAAAGTTTTCAAGTTTTGAAGTTTCGATATGCTGATGCTGAATAGTTATTGCATGGTGTATCAGGAAAAAAAAGTCTACTTATTGGGTGATTGAAGCGGAAAGAAGAATCTTAACCTTACATAGGCTTCAGATATAAGCATAATTTTCAATTGAATTTTAAAGATTTTGGTATAAGCGGTTCATTTATAAAAAAATTTTTTTTACGAATTCAGTGATAATTTATAAGCAATATTTTGTATGGAATATTAAAATTGACTATATTTCGAGTATATGACTTAATGAGATACATGTATGTTTCTCCATTGATTCCATTTCCATTTAAATCGATATTGATATATTTAATAATGTTAAATTAATGGATGCAGTGCTCACAAGATATATATTGAAAACAATACGTAATACATCTTAGTGATGTTTTTTTTTAGTACATTAATTATCGATGTACTAAAATATTAAAAATATATTAAATTAACATACATATTGATATTCATCCATTAGCTTTATTTTAATTTCATATCAAATCCAGTTACTATTAAGTTTTACACAGTGCATTTTGACACTTAATTCCTTCGCTAATGCCATACAAATTATTGTAATCAAATCAATAAACAATGATTATATGTTGATATATTTAGTTTTAATTACTTCTTAACTTTTAACATTATTATCTGAAATGCTTGTATTACTTTATTTGCAGTAAAAATTTGATTTTGTTTCGCTACCATTTTCCAAATATGCATTGTTCAAGAAAGTATTAAAATATAACAGGCTAAACCGTGTTTAAAACTCTGGTGATGTCAGGGGTAATTTAACAGAAATTCCACGAAATTGCTATTAGTCATTATAAATTTATGATTTTCAAGGGATTTAAAGTAAGATTTATGAAAATGCTGCTCAGTAGTGATCGTTTGCTTATTAAATGTTACATTAAAGAATTATGGTCTTAGAAATGAAACTTTTTGAAATTGAACAGTTTTCCTTTCCTGAAAGACTTAAATAAACAAAAAATCAATGGCAATAACTAGTTCTGTATAAATTGTTGATAATGCGAAACTCCTTCTGTTGTAAGGTGAAAGGGACTATTAGTCAAGAATTTAACAAACTGATTTACACAACTACTATCTATGATCTTGGCATGATTATGCAGATATTATTCCTGACTATCCCTTATACTTGACGAATCCTATAATATGTGTCTATCGAAATGGTATACAAATATGATGCAACAAAGTCTGGAAACAAATAATATTTATATAATCAAATATATGTAAAAAATAAAATTTCATTTTAAAACAATTTGTAGAAATATTTACCCAATTATTTAGAATGATTCATGAAAGATTGCAATAAGAAAGAAATGTTAATGTCCTTCACCAGTCAATAGTTGCAGATACACGCGATAATTATGTTGCTGTTTTCAAACACCCAACATCATTAGAATAACAGATGCATCTCATTAAAGTTTTAATTGAAATATTATTGTTATATAAAACTTTTGAAATTTTCATGAAAATATTTATTATTGTTGAACAAATTAAACGAAAAGCTATATACTGAAAAGGGTATTTTTGTCATCATATAAACCAATACAGATTTATACATTTTAAGAATGTCCAATTTATCGATTTTATTTAAAAATATAGACAGTTAGAAAAAAATTGTATATTCATAAAAAAAAAATTAAAATATAATTGAATAAGTTAAAAAAGATTTGTCAGTTAGTTTAAATGAAACAATTTTTCTAACTTCCAGTATATAACTGAAAGCATTCATAACAACCGACATCGTATTATTTAAAATTTATTGTGTGTGTAATTGTGTTAAAATTCTTTAACGATCATGTGTAACTATCACTTAAAGCAAGAATAATGAGTTGCAATAAATTTGCAGAAAACCGGTGGAGCATATCTATTTGTCTGAATTTTTTTCTAGTTCATATATTGGGCTTGTTTCAGAGCTTGTCGGTTTATTTTAGAATTTATCCATTTAATTTTATTCTATTAATAAATTAATTTATTAAAACATTTAAAAATTAATATAATTTAAAACAACAGTAAATATTTTAAATAAATTTGCCATTATCTGAACAAACAAAATGGTTGAAGATCTTTTACATATACGAGTATGTTAAGTTGGTTACATAAAATTTGCAGAGAAACATAAATAAACAAGAAAATAGATTAAATAGAATTACATAACCAAGAATGTGCAGTTAAGTTAGTCTAAATAGTCTAACTCGTAGTCCTATGGCAGAGTGCGCAGCTAACCTGGAAGAGCGTCGGAGTTCAAATCTGCTGGTCACTTCTTTCAGAAACTAGGAAACTTGACGGTGAATGTGTGTGTAAACCATCTCTAATCGATATTCGGGATTCCAGATGCTGAAGGTTTCCAAATTTTCTCCCATGTGACACTCAAATGATAGACAGTTACACCACAAAGACATCCCTAAAGACACTACCATATATCAATATCCCTCGGTGAGCTTTTCCTGGTCTGCATAAGGCCATCCGACCTCAGTGGGCTTTTTCTGGTCTAAATGAGGCCAACCGATATTCCACCCAAGCCATTCTAACTGGTTATATAGCCCTAAGTGTGGGTGACATGTGGAGAAAAGAAAAGGTAGTCCAAGTGATGCCATTTTCTCTAACTTCAATAAAATATTACTGGGTAAATTCTTCTTACTAAAACAACATCTCCAAAATCTATAGCAACACATAAAGTGGGCATTTTGTTTTCACGTTCTTTAATATACGTCTTCCTTCATTGGTACAACAACTCCATGGTGGGCCAAGGCCGTCTGCCTACTAGCAGATTTCGTGACAGGATATGTTTTCTTTTTAAGGGGTAAGAATGTCCGTCCTATGCCTTACAAGCGTATTAGACCGGAACCTACGGTTTAAAAGGGATTCCAAACCACTACAAACATCACTGGTACAGCCGGGACTCAAACCCAAAACTTGCGACACAGAGCGCCAGAGTGAGTCACTCGGCTATCAGACCCCAATATACGTTTTTACTCTGATCATAAACAAGATTATTCCCCTTCATTTTTGAAAGCAAATGGGCGGAGAATGGGTCTTTCCAATAGACTATATTTATGGCGCAGTCTGAATAAATTTTGTTCTTCGATATTTCAAAAATAATAATTTAATCTGTTGTTTTATTTTTAATAACAATTTGCTATAAAAAATTGCAAAAATGCTTTAATTAAATAACTTACTCTAGCAAAATCAAAATGGGGTTCCTAGTGTCGTCCAATACCATAATTAACAACTTGACGTACTTGAAGTTCTACAGTGGAAACTGAAAGGCCTGTCAAATCTTCAATCCTTTGAGTAACACTACAGGATGTTTTTTTTCCTTTTTTTAAAATCTATTTATTTCAAAAATCCTTCTTTTTTTGGAAAAAAATCCTTTCATAAAAATCCTTTAATTAAATACCAAAATCCTTTAGTTAAAATTCTATATAAATAGAATCATTTAATAAAATTAACGTTGAAGAAACTATCCAAATATTAATCTACTAGACCATTACCTAATATACCCATCATACCTAAGTTATTTCATGCAATATGGAGACCAGCTATACTTAAACAAGAACATGTATTGACAAAAACAAACAAGGACATACTTGAATGTGATATAACAATGGATTGAATAATATATATATAAAAAAAATTCCTACCCTAAATGATAGAATTTCCCTAACCAATAAAATGGTAGCCTTACTGCTGAAAGAATTTCTCATCTTAAACCAATATCACCGAAAACTAGGCAGCGTATTACGTGCGCATGCTGTGTTTCCGTTCTTTAACGATCCTGTATACCCGTCACACAAGCAAGAGTAACGAGCTGCAATTGCAGAAGCAACCGGCTGGGCTATACGTCGTCCAATAGATCTTATTAGGGACGTTACCTAGGGGAGTTTTTTTTGTTCACTTGGGTATATTCCCAATTCCCGGCTAATAACATTAAAGAAAATAAAGAAAAAAAAAGGGCAACTCTAGCCTTGGGAAACACCACAGCTTATACAACTTCTAGGAAGCCCGTTCAGAAGTCCCTTCTGGTTTGAGTTTGTCTATAACTTCGGATGAATGTGTGTGTGTATTTCCGTTAAGAAAACGTAAGTTTCTCCTTCAGATATTCTTGGGGGTAGAGTAAAGAAAAATATTCTTCTTGTTTTTCTTTACTTATTGTTCTTTTCTTCCTGTTTTGTCATATCTTGGCCTTATGAGTAGAGACATCGTATTTATTCTTGGCTGAGCACTAAATTGAAAGAAATTCTGGATGGAAGGGAACTGTGTTTTCTGGCATTTATAGATGAGGTAAAAATAAGTTATTTTCAGAAATGTTTTTAAATTAACTCTCATAATGGATTAAAATATATTAAACTATTTTTACCTTTTTTACTATTATAGAAATCAAGCACAAAAAATTAAAATATCCCCTTATATGAAATTTAAAAATGTTTGCAATTGATCCTACTGTAAATTTATGAATAAATTTTAAATTTTTAAAATAAAATAATTCATCTTTTGTAAAATATTCTTCAGTATTTAGTATAAATTTAAGTAATCTATTTGGTTATTTCTTTAACAGAGTAAGGGAGTTTTACATTAAAAACTCTAAACAAAGCCGATAAAAAGCATCAATATCAATGCCAGCAATTGGTTCAGTAAATCTGAAGGCTGGAAAGTTTTTCCTTTCAGCTGGAAAAAATATGCAGAAGGTGTGAACTCAACAAATTACAGAATGTTGTTATATGAAAATTATCATTTTCATATAATACGTTACAAAACTGTAATTAATTAATATTATATTTTAAAAAGGTTAATTTTAAAAATTAAAATTAAATTTATTATAAACCTTATTATTAAATTTGCAATGCCTAACCAATTGTTAGACAAATCTTCCTTTAAATAAATTTTATAATGCTATAGATCAGGGCACATAATATGTATTGATAAAGTCTACATTTTTTAACTTGCTTAAACAATAGTTTTTTAAAAATTTATAAAAAAAAATCTAGTGAAATAGACCCTTATGTGATAAAGGTAATACTTCTAATAACTTTTTAATTTAGAATGATTTTTCTATATCGATGAACGGGCATTTTTATTTGGACGGGCATAATTTATATATTGTAAAATTTTATATTTTTGTAACTCAGGAGTTCAAGCTGATTCAAACTTGTCTTACGTAGCCATTATGACATAAATAATGCGTCTCTAAATATTCCTAAATTATCATATTTCAATAAATTGATTCTAGTAAAAACTTGTTAAAAAGTTTAATAATAGTTTGTGTTTCAAGAAATGATAAAAACTTTTTAAAAGGAATTCATA
Source organism: Caerostris darwini (assembly GCA_021605075.1). Lineage (NCBI taxonomy): Eukaryota > Metazoa > Arthropoda > Arachnida > Araneae > Araneidae > Caerostris > Caerostris darwini. Next base: position 124,477 of record BPLQ01011834.1, read on the forward strand.
TCTAAAGAATGTATAAAATATATGCTTCTAAATGCTAGAAAAACTACAGTTAAACTCTATCTAACAGTTACGTCACATGAAAATTCATACGTGATATGCTATACGCCATATGCTCTGATTCCAGTCTACTGAAACTCCCACGAAACGAGAAAAAGAGTACAAGGTATGCAGATCGCCAGATTTCCAGGCAGCGTTATGATTGTCGTTGTCCTACTGGATGAAAGAAAAGGGACTGTAAAATTCGTACCGCGTGTCTTGCTTTCTTACACTCTGAACATCATGCCACTTACAGGGAAACCAAGAAAGGAAATTGTAAGGAATTATTATCTGAAATTATCTGAATTAGTGAAATGCTGGAGAGAATCCAGAGCTGTCTATCGCAGAAACCATGGGCTGTACCGAGGCTCGTGTTCTTTAACTGCTATACGGAACTTGATACGCAAATTAGAAGAAACCATCCATCTCATTTTGGGCAACCTTTCTTTCCACTCGAATCTACTGCAGAAGTCCATGAGATGATAAGCGAAGTTTACCTTTTAACTCCACACTGTGCTTCACACGTTCTACAGTTGCCACAATCTAAGGTCACAAGATTATGCGATCTATTTTCTACATGTTTTCGTATCGGTTCCAGAATGTATAGATGTTGCAAAAATTGATAATTACCGCTAGATTTAGTGAATGAATTTCTTATCTGGTATGGCGATGAGAACAACTGGCATTTACTTATTCTGGGGGTGGATAACACCCATTCCTCATTGACTGGTAATGTTAATTCGGGTCAAATGTTAATTAATTCGGCAATGTTAATTAATGGGTAGATAACAATCACCATGATGTGGTTGCACTTAAATACACGAAAAAAGGGACTGTTAGGTGATGTATAACAAGAACCTTCATTTCGGGCCCTAATTTTTGAAGAGATTACTGCCTTAGGCCTACAACGTGTATGGTAACGAGTACTGAATATCTAAAAAAATTTGACTAATCACATAATTCATGATTGGCGACAACGAAATGTTTTATCTGACGTCTTTAATGCTTTATCGGAAGTCTGAAATGCAAGATGTCCCCAAATGTGACGTATTCTATAAAATGTAAATAAAAAACAATTTGGTGACAGACCTAACTCCCTCCAATACATGTTTCCGTGGCCACCAAAGTACACTAATTTCAATTCCATGAACTTCAGGTTGTGGGGATACTAGCAATGCAAAGTTTATGCATTCAATCAGCAAACTGTATCAGATTTGAAGGATGTCCTCAGACTCCAAATGCATTTTGCCATGTTACGTGCTTCAGTGATCCACCATCTGCTGCATGCAAAGTGTCATCCTATGTGAAGGAGGTCACATCAAAAATGTGTGAAATATAATAAAATGCTTTACTTTCTGTTGTTTTTCTGCCATTATTGGTTGTTTTCACTTTTCTTTTTAGTCTGTCTACAGCTGGCGATTTCAGTGCTATAGGCACCGCTCCAACGCTATTTATAGTTTTCCGCTACGGAGCTCACATTAAAATAAAAAAGAAGGTTCTGCCGTTTTAAAATTTCAATATTTTGACACTGTAACCGTAACTGTTAACGTTTAACTGTGATTTTTCACACGATTCTTGAGCGCGTACGTCAAAGTATCTATACCAAAATTTTGTTTAATTTATATGACGCTCATTTTCTAATCATACAGTTTACAGAGATTAAACAAATAGTGATAGACGCTCATATATCGAGAAAGGTTTTTATAATAACCCTGAATATATCAATAGCCTTTTGAACATTCAGTTGATTTCTCTTTCTCATTACAAGCAAAAAAAAAAAAAAAAAAAAAAAATGGAATACATTTAAAAATTTTCTATCCAGACTCAACTTTTATATTATTATCAAAGAAATTAAGTTTTAGAGGTAGGAAAATTTAATATTTTTTAAAAATGTTTCTTAGTTGGACAGTAATTTAAAAAATGACAACTTTTCAAACACATAAGAAAATTTGAATATATTTCACCTTTGTAAAACGTTAAATAATATGTAATCAAATTTTAGGAAATACCATAGTATTGTACAGAAACAGGTTAAGAATAAAAAAAAAATACATATTTTGCGTGACGTCTAAATGACTTAATTTCATGATTTTATTTTCAATTAATTTAATCTTATGTTTAATTGAATTATCTACTAATTAATAACTTTGTTCTTCTAACAAAAATTTCCATTTTAAAGAATAAATAGCTATTACATATTTATATCCAATATTTATTTATCTTTAATATTTTGTCTCGGAATCATGTTAAACATTTTATATAAATGTTTTGTTTTTATAAAATAATAAAGAAGCTATTTTGTTAAATTAAAATTCAGGAGGTCTTCCTAAATATTAAAATTTTTATGATTTTTTTTCCATTTTATGTTCACTATTTTTTTTTCAGTTAAAGAAAATATTATATATTATTTTACTTGTCACTAAAAATAATGCTGTAAATAATAATTATTATTCAGAAGTTCATATATGATTATATAACACAAATATTTTTATAAATAAATCTGATTTCTTATATTTTCCATTCAACTTACTTTAAAATTTGTGAGAAATATTTATTTTTAATCGAAAAAAATAGTATATAAAATTTGAAGTAATTATTTTAACTATATTATATTAATAATTTCAACTTGAATTAAATTGTCCTCACGAAGTTTCAATAAAATATCCAAGACATTATTTTGATTCATTTATGTACGAGTATTGGGTCTTAAAAAAATTGTATATTTAGTCGATATGCATTTTATCCAATATATTTTTGTATAATTGTTTCCTTCTAATGGTGAATAAATATAATATAAAAAATTATGAAAATTATTAAAAAATAAAACAAAATATACAAAAAAATAAAGCATATAAGAAATTATCAGCAATAAATTGCGTTCAAAAGAAATGAAAATATATTATAATGAGGTTTTTTTAGTTTAGTTTCTTCGAAATAGTAAGTCATTAAACATTTATTCAGTTTAGTAATGCATTGAATTTCAATATTTTATCAATTTAAAGGGCAATTATATTTTATGCATACTGATAAAGTTTCGTAAATACGTAGGAACTACTGCAAACCTTCACTTCATATTATTTAAAATTGTTGTAGTTTATTTTAATAATTAATTGGACAGAAATAATTGTATCTCTAAGGCATAATAAATCAAACATAGAAAACATTGCAAAAGCTTTCTATAAACTTGGATTATGTTATTGGAAAAATGCAAATGACAATCTAAGATATGATATACGAAATCTCAATTAGAAAAGGAGCTACTTCAAATGGAAATAATAAGGATAATAAATAAGTAATTTATAATTTCACTTTCAAAATACCTTATATATTTTTATTGGAAAATGAATTTTATTTTAATTAGTTCTTTAATCTTAAAATAATCATTTTGCAAATTTGTCTTAAATAAATTTGTCAAATGTATATTTGATAATATAAACAGTGAAAGATATGTTTCATTTTCAAAAACAAAAATATATATATATATATATATATATATATATATATATATATATATATATATATATATATATACATATATATATATATAACATATATGCGTGTGTGTGTGTATGCATTTAAACTTATATTTTTTTTTATTATCATGTATATATATTAAATATGTAAGGCACTTCTATTGATGTAGTATATTTGTAGATAGACATAATTTAATGAAACCTTAGATTTTAAATAAAGTTTGAGTTATTAAAAAAGGAATGTGGGGAACAGAAATACGAAACGTGTTTTAAAAGTATAAAATAAGTTACGAAAGAATCTTATGATCATTAGTTTATGAAAGATTTTATGATAGAAAATAATCTAATTTAAAATATGGTCGTTTCTTCAAGTTAATATTTTAAGAATAAATTTTATTGCAAAAGAGTTTGAGTCAATCAAACATTTATATATTGAAGAAATTTGTTTTTAAATTGTTATTATGACAAATAAAAGCAAAATTTTTATAATTCCTATTAATATTTCTTTTTTAAAAATATTTAAAACATTTCTATGGAAAATTGACTTCATATTATTTTATTTCCTCTAAAGAATTATTTTGAAATCTCTTTTAATTTCACAGCAAAAAAAGGAATTATTCCTTTAAATCCAAGGTAATTTTTAATTTAGAATTATCTATCAAAAACCAATATAATTTCGAATCTTTTACAAGCTAAATTAAACTTTTTTTAAACGTTTAAGGATCTTTATATTCCATGATATTGCAACATTTAATAAGAAACTTATACCTTATATTTGAAACTTCTTAAAATTCTTCTATATTTTGAAGAAAGAACCATTTTTCATATGGATGGAAATAGCTGTGAAAATCGTATTTTTGTCTTTTTTTGTCTGGAAAATAGAATTTTTTTTTCTTTTTGGAAAACTCATTTAGCACTGCAAAAAAGCTTTTTTAGCATCGAAATTAACGACGATTGTTGAGTTTCATAAGCATTTTATGCATTTTCCCTGTCGACCTCTTTTTAAAACTTTCATGCAAACCATTACACTTCGAATATTATTTTGCAAATAGTCTATATAATATAATTTAATATACTACAGCATTACTTAAAATTTTTGGAATTACCATTATGCATTATTTAATGGATAAAAAAGGGGATAAGGATAAGTTATAAAAAAATCATAAAAAGTTTTAAGCATATTAAATAGTTATGTGCTTAATGAAAAAACTTTCATTTGTAATAACCGAAACTTCAATTCCAAACATCAGTTTTAGTTTTTATTAGTATTGGTCTCTTTGGTTTTCGTTAATGCCAATGTTAAAAATATAATTTTTACAAAACTAATATTATCTATGTCGAGTCTACAATACTGTATCCCCAAAGAAGAAGGGGAGTTAGGAATACCAGCCAATTGTTCAGCGGTTATAGTTACATTAATATATGGTGAAAACAGAAGCATTTCAGTTATCGATACTGGACAGTATCAAGTTACAATCAACGCCTGATAACCTGTTTGATAGATTGGTTTGCTTTGCCGCCCCACGGTCATTTTGTGCACACTTTAATCTAATTATACCTTGACTTACAGTATAAGGTGGTTTCCGAATTATTAGCTAACAACTATGCCCCTGCCAGGATTTGAACTTGTAAAATGTGGCCAAAGGCCAGAGCTCCAGCCAATTGGCAATCAGGCCGCCTATTTGTTAGAGTAAAAATTGCACCCCACTGTAGGAACCTCTAGGGTACCCATGCCCAAAATCAAAAACCCATACATATAAGCCAGAAACCCATACCACCTCTTCTGCCCACTAGACTGAAGGCTTTATTATAAATCACTAACATGGCATTTAAATTCTTAGTGTGTAATAACACATAAAAGTAGAAGAACAGAGGGAATTTGCAGAAGCTTTTCGTTTTCATTAGATGCAATTCACATAACGCTAGAATCCAAATAAAAAGTATGAAAAATGATTCTTATCAAATAAATAAAGAATAATAATAAATTTCCATTTTTCATTTTGCATAAATCGTATTTGGGGAACTCGGCAAAACGCCTCGGCAAACCAGATAAGGTTATCGAACGTTTCACCTCAGATAAAATCTCGGGCGAGTTAAATGCTGTCATCTCTCTTCATATGCCGTATTTCTTTCTTATCATCTCTGGCAGTAATGGAGCGGGGTGAAGATGCAAAGGGAGAAATCTCAGACTCCCCTCATGAATTTAGTCCACGAGGCGTCTGAGATAAACGAATTACTTTCGCGATGCACTCTTTGCTGACAAATCAGAACGTATGGACTTCTGGTGTCACCTAAACACTATTTTCAGTAGATGAGAGAAGGAATCTTTTTTTTATTCCTTTGGCCGCTTTATTTTTGTTTGTTTGTTTCGTTAAGGACGTTCCTTCTACGTCATATCGATCTTTCAATTAGATGGAAAAAGTTCGTAACTACTGGTGTCTTTTTCTTTCCATCTAAGGTTTATTTTCGTTTCTTACGATTGAGTTCCTGCAGAGAATTTCCCGAAGAAAAACCATTATGTGGATAGTCTGTGTGTTTCGTAATTCATACCAGACAAAAACCTGATGCTCCTATAGACGATCATTAAGGTTTCTCTTGGATGTGAGATAGCTTCTTCTTTTGATGTTTTTTTCGATGGAAGTTATATAATAACATCGTGTAGTTTTATCCAGTTAAGTCCCATTTGCTAGCAAATTATCTCAAATAAAGGAAATAATAATTCATGTTTAATTTTTAAACCAACTATGCGTTTTTATTCCGAAACTATTTTTCTGCTTTCAGGAAGTTAGAAAATGGATTTCATTGAAATAATGAAACGAGCAAACGGACAAAAATTTAAGAAAAAAAACTAAATCAAAATTAATTTTAATTTTTTTGTCCAATATTGAATAAGAAAATTTATTTATTCATTTGTTTGCAGCTGAAAAAAAATCAATGCACTTGTTGGATATTGGAAATGTAACACAAAAATTTAACATTTCTCTTTGTAGGTCGATAATTATACTATATTTTACATTTAAAGTTAATCATATTTGTTATGTAGTAATAATCTACATAACCTAACTACAAAATAAACAATTAAGAAGTGTTAAATTTAATAATTAAAATTAACCGTTGATTCATATTATCATTAACAATTAACAAAATTAACGAAAATTAAAAAAAATTCCATTTCTAATAATTTCAATTCGTGTTTGTGCCATTCAGTATATTTTGCGAATTTATAAATAAATTTAAAGCATGTAATATTTTATTTATACAGAATTTATATGCGTAATACGTCATCATTTCCGGAAAAAAATACATCAGAAAACAATGGCATTAATTTGTTGTAAAATAATTTCTCAAGATACCCAAGAGCCAAGCCTATCCAAGACAGAGAACAAATAACATATATGCCATAGTAATAAATATGACTTCTAATGATTATTGGCATCATCTATCTATGATTAACACTAAATTACACTACATCTGTTGTGGTAAGACTGGTGATTCCTGAATGCACATATAATTGCAGCGACATGGTTATCCAAAGATATCACACATGTTATACGAGATTTAAGTGAAAGGAGAACTCAGACTAATTCTTTCTAGCGATAATTTCACAATTTTATGAAAGGTCCTTAACAGCCCTATTCCCATTCATGAAATTGAAGTCCATATTATTGTAATCACGAAATGCACGCACAAGGGAGGGGATCACTTATTGAAAATATTAATAATAATAGTTTAGAGCATTCCAGTCTAATTTCGTTTTGACCATGCACAATAATGTCCCCTTCTCTCCAGCAAATTAAAACCACAGTAACGGTTTCTTACCTGGAAATTAATGAAATAATATTTTGTCCATCATTCCATCCCGATGTTCATGAAATCAAACTGTCCATTAGTAAAATAAAACTGTATCGCCACTATTCATCTTAACTACCGTTGAGAATCGCTTGTGACATTGAAACTACTCTCATCTGTAAAAAGGACGTGACACCATTGATGATTTATTAATGTCTTTGTGGTTCGTTCACCATTATAAACAGTGCCGCCAATGTGAAGCAGAGCTCAGAATGGAGTGAATAGTCCCTTTTTGTAACGTTGTTTGTCTGTTCTCTTATTTGTCTATTGTTCATTTGTGTTCCCTTTACTGCATGCGACTCCTGAATAATGTTGCTCACTGACTGGTGCGTTTGCAATATTACGCCCCTCCAAAAATTCACCAATTATTATATATGAACTAAAGTTGCCCAGATGGTTTCTCGTAGCAATATTGCACGTACGAATCCACTCATATTTGCTGAGACTATCTAAAGTGGCAATCTTCGGGTTGTGGTGTTGGTATTGAATAAAATATCTGAAACATTACTCCTCTAATTCCCAATTCACAAAGATAATTAAAATTCCACTATAACCAATTCCACCATAATCAGTTACCCAGACACAACAAGACATTGGAAAAGATATCGCTTGTTTTGTGATCCGCAATAACATTAACCAACAGATACCATATTAACTAAACATGTTTGAAAGTTTTCAGGAGCTTATAAATATTTAGAGAAATAAATGCATACACTTGAAATAAATATTCCAAACAATTTCTTAAAAATAATGTGATTTATTTGTATTTAAGACAATTATCATTAAAACGTATTACAAGTTAGTTTTCAGTCGACACTCAACCTTATAATCCAATAAACGTATTACTTCAAATTACACACAGAAATAAAATATATATAAATAGAATAAGACAGTAAAAGCTAAATTGCTATCATAAATTGTTTAGCGTAATGAAAAGAATGCTAATGATATTCAATAGATTAATTATAAAACTCGTAGAATATACATAATACTTCGATCAGTGAAACTCTAACCACTAAGGCTAATGCCTGTCGGCGAATTTAGACAGTTTTACCACTTTAGGGCTATGTAGCGAATAAAGCATTGATAAAATAGAATTATAAGAGTAAAAACCATTATTATTTTTGTAGATTGTCTTCCAAGCAGAATTAGGACAGTGTCCGGAATTTAGTGTAATTACCATCACACTAAAATTATAATATAATGTATAATATTGCACTAAATATTAAATTAGATTAATTATAGCACAAACCGTAAAAAATGAATTATTATAGCATCAAAATAATTTGTCAACTTATTTATTGAATGATAAGAAATAAAGCTACTGAAGCCTAAAGTTTTCTTGTAAACTTATTACACAGTAATTTATGAACAACCATCATGATCATATTTGATTTTCCATAAGACGTGGTGGATTAAAGCGCTGTTTATTTAAATAATTCAACAATCCAAACTCAACGAAAATAGTCTCCCTTCTAGGCCTAAAATACTTACAGATATCAATTTATGTTCGAGACAATTATTCACCTGTTAGAATTAAGATTATTTTTTTTTCCTTTTGCAGAAAATATCTAGATGAATGAATGAGTCAACGTTGTATTGATGTTCTAATAGCGAAGGTAAATACTGATTTGATATGCTGTTTTTGCATTTTTTTTTCTGGATATCGAAGTAATTACCATTTTTAAAAATCTCCATAAGTCATAGTTTGAAATTTATCATTTTATGCTTAATATTTATTATTTATCATTTATTTTAGCTACTAATTTTGCCACTTAAGAAAAAACAAAAACAATAATGATGGAGTCAGGAAAGCTGAACCAAGCACACCCTTGATACTTCAGGGAGATATATGTGAAAGAAGATCGCATTACTTTCTACTAGGATAAGTCACTCTGTGTAGAGTAACTGGAAAACTTCGTGATCGCGAAATGAGCTGAAAAATTAAACTACCATTATTAACTCCTTAAATTACCATTTGTTTTATCGAAACATGGTGGCTTAGATAGAGATAATGCTATCGCTGAAGTTACATAACATTAGAAAACTCTAATGATTAAAGAACCATTTAGAGATTAATCCATCTCTAAAGGGTTCTAGATTACTCTACATTACTCAGTTACTTACTTAGATAGGTATCTCTATATTACTGTGACATGTAATCCATACTGACAGGAATCGTACAGTATGAATTCAACTACAAACTTTTTTGGTGGAGGAGCTCATTGCTTTGAACTAAAAATGAGAGATTTGTCGCCAAGATGTCGACACCATGTTGTTCGGTTCCAGACCTAAAGTAAATATCAGTTAGTTACTACATGCTTTCCTACAAATTCCTTAAATTACCATTTATTTTATCGAAACATGGAGGCTTACCTAGAGATAATGCCATTGCTGAAGTTACGTAGAATTACAATACTCAAGTGATTAAAGAACCATTAAGAGATTAATCCAAACTATGATTACTGTGAGATGTAATCCATACTGACATAAATCTTACAATAGGCATTCAACAGCATTTTTTTTTGTTGCAGAAACTACTTCCTTTGAACTAAAAATGAGCTATTTGTCGTCAGGATGTCTACCTCATGTTGTTCGGCTCCAGACCTAAAGTAAATATCAGTTAAAGAAAAACGAAATTCGACATTTCCACATGTTTTCCTACAAATTCCAGAAAAGTAGAGTCCGATCAAACCGATACACTTTCCCAGCGATACTTTCGATACTGCTGTCTCTGAAGTTACATTACATCAGAAAACTCAAGTGATTAAAGAACCATTAAGAGATTAATCCACCTTAAGAATACTGAGAGATGTAATCCATACTGACATTAATCGTACAGTACTACTGTGTCAAAAAGTAAGCAATTTTCAACTTCAATTTCCCGGGCAGAATGTATAGAATGTTGCAGAAGGTATTCGGTGAGCATTCTCATATCGGAAAGAAATGTTTAGAAGTGGAAAAAACAGTTCAAAGGCAGAAAACACGTTGATCGACCACCTCAACCGACAAAGCTCACGTCCAAAAAATTAAAGGTGTGGTACTTGCAAACTGTCAATTTACAATTAGAGACCTTGCTGATGATGTTGGAATTTCAAAAGGATCGGCGAATTCCATTTTGGGTCTCAAATGCGTCAAATCTCGATTGAATGCGCCAGCTCACACTGCATTGATTCTTCGTGACTTTTGCGCCAAAAATGAAACCCATATTCTTCCACAAGCACCGTATTCACACCGTGCGACTTCTGACTATTCCCTAAAAGCAAAAGACCTCTCCGGGGACACCGTTTTGAGTCGATTGAAGAGATTCAACGTAAATCGGCGAGCGCTTTAAAGGCCATGCCTACCGATGACATTTTAGCATGCATTAAAGATTGAAAAAAAAAGTTGGCATAAATGCATTGTGTTCGGAGGGGATTACTTTAAAGGCGATGCAATAAATTTGGAAGAATAAATATAGAGTTTTGAAAAAAAAATTGGTCTTACTTTTTGGGCACAGTAATATGCATTCAATAGCATTTTTTGTTGTTGGTGAAACTGATTCCTTTGAACTAAAACTGAGCGATTTGTCGCCAAGATGTCGACCTCATGTTGTTCGGTCCCAGACCTAAAGTAAATATCAGTTAAAGAAAAGCGAATTTGACGTTTCCACATGCTTTCCTACAAATTCCCGAAAAGTAGAGTCCGATCAAACCGATGCACTTTCCCAACGATACTTTCGCTTCAGCGTCCACTTAACAATGAGGAACTTTGAGTGCTTCCGTTTCTTTTTTTTTTTTTCTTTTTGTCCCGTTTTAGTTATGTTTTACTTCGATTTCAAAAGGGGGCGGGGGACAGTGCTGGGGATTTTTCGATTTGCGTCACGTAAGAATGACAGAAAAAGGGACATCAAGGGTTACCATTTTTTCTGGGGGAGGGAAGGGACACCCTTGAAGTTGATGTATTTTGAATTTTTGTTCGGAAATGAGGTCTCGAATGAGGCTACATTTTTTGAAGAAATTCAGAAATCCATGAAAGCAAGGGATGCAAACAAATTGTTGTTTTCCGAAACCAGAACAGAAAAAGACTTATCGGAATAAATGCGCACTGGAACTGAAATATTGTTTGCTTTTTTTTGTTTGTTGTCTTTTTGTTTAATCCATTGGGACTGTTGCTTTTTATGTCATTGTTTTCGTTTCTGTTATGCGGTACATTTCGTTTTTTGTTGATAACCGTCATGAGACAAATCTAAAAACCAAATAATTTACTTACTGAAATGGTACTCATGTTAAGAAGAAACATTTTCCTACAATGATAACATTGTTACAAAAAATGGTAGAAATGTATTTGTACAGAGACTTTTGTAATTTTTATTTGTGTCAATTACCACTATCTAAGAATTGATGTTTGATATTTATTTGTAGATGTAAGTGATTATTTTACTTAATAATGCATTTTTTGTTGGAACTTTTTGTTACATTAAATAAGATTTTAAATTACTGATATTATACAAAATTATTTTTCAAGTATGGAAATGTTGTTGTTTTCTGTACATCATGAAACAAATTACATTCGACCTCTTCAAATAATTAAAAATATTTTAAAAGTTTTAAAAATATTTTTATTTCCACAATATTTATTTTTAATTGACATTTTGTAGCTATGATACCCCATTTTAGGAAATAAAATAAAATTTATTATATTTTAGAAGATAATGTAAACTCATGTTTGTGAAAATTGCAACACCATGAAGGACTTACGCGAGTGAGCTGAAATTTTCAGGGAATGCAATTTAGCGCATGATATGCAAATGATTAGAATTTCAAGTCCGTAGCGCACGCGTATGCTGAGCAGCGCCCTCTGAACAGCGGATGGATCCGAATAAATAGACGGCTGTAGCGAGGCGTGTATGGTTATCGGTGGTTATCTGCTAATGGTAAATGTTAGCTCAATCGTTACTTATGCCTCTTCGACGAAAGAGAGCGAGATTTGAACAACTTACAGAGTTTAAACGGGGGAGAATCATCGGCCTTCGTGAAGCTGGATTGTCTTATCGGGCAGTAGCCGCTCGTGTGCAGCGTAACAGCAGCACAGTGATGCGTCTTTTTTTTCTTCAGTGGACGGACGAGTGTCGGACAACTCGAAAATCCGGGAGTGGACCCCGAAATGTGACGTCAGCTCGCGATGATAGACACCTGGTCCGCATGGCGCTGACGGACCGTACAGCTTCTTCTAGACAAATGGTAGCACAGTGGTCAATAACTACAGGTGTTTCATTGTGTGCTTCATCAATTCGTAGATGTCTGCTGCAGCGTGGACTGCGAGCAAGGACTCCTTTATACAGGATCCCTCTCCCGCTAAACCACCGCCTGCAGCTACAATGGGCCGCTCAGCATAGAGACTGGCGTGCTGATTGGCAGCATGTCGTGTTTTCTGACGAATCCCGCTTTAATTTGTGGTACCAAGATGGCCGCATTCGTATCATACGCTATGCCGGTGAACGCCACCTTCCGGAGTGCATTATCGAACGTCACAGTGGACGAACACCCGGAGTTATGGTCTGGGGTGTCATACCATATCATGGACGATCTCAATTGCTAAGAATTGTGGGCAATCTGAACAGCAACCGGTACATCAGTGAAGTTCTACAGCCCCAAGCTGTTCCCTTCCTTCAAAGGAAGGCGCTGTATTTCAACAGGACAATGCCCGTCCTCATATCGCTAGGACTGTTCAATCCTTTGCAACGCGGCAGGTACAGCTTCTTCCTTGGCCTGCGTATTCCCCGGATATGTCGCCGATTGAACATGTGTGGGATTTCGTTGGTCGGCGTCTCGCTCGTGATCCTCGTCCTGTTGCTTCTGCAGACGAACTTTGGGTGCGCATACAAACAATATGGAATGCTCTTTCTCCGGCAGACATTCAAAATGACTCCATGCCACGTCGTGTAGCAGCACTTATTGCGGCGCGTAGTGGCTACACAAAATACCGATTCCGATCTCTTGTTATTGTTTGTTTGCTTTGAACATTTAATCATTTATTTGTACCACTACCACTCAACTGTGTATTAAATTTCATTCAATTATGACGATTCCTTCATGGTGTTGCAATTTTCACAAACCTGAGTTTATGTTCTTGGTGGATTTTTTCTCTAATGCAGCTTTCAATATAGAGACAATTATCTCTATGCCAAAAGTAAGGGCAGTACCGACGTTACTCAATTAGCACTATGCAGGGGCGAATGCAGCTGAAAGATAACTTTCCCCCGCAACTATCTACGATTACATTAGGAAGGGAACTACTGTTCAAATTGGATTCTGAACCAATAAAAACATCCATGGCACCGAGCGCCAGCCACTCGACGGGCATCAGGCCACTGTCTTTGAAAGATTGGCAATTACAGATGAACAATTTCCTAATAAGTATTTTGCAATGAATAAATACACGAATCAATTCAATGAAAATCACTAAACAATTTCTCAGGCAGATGAAGGTGCCGAAGTCTATCGTGGGATTTGAAACTTTTCAAGTAACAAGCTGGGTGTGTGCTAATTATCCAACCCTTATTATCGAAGGTACAGAAATAGTTCATTTAAACAAAAAAAAATCGAATTCGGGAAGATGGCAGAATTTCCATGGTGAAATATTTCAATTCCTCAAGCTTTCCTACTTTACTCCTCTTGGAAAGTTGACATGAAAGTAATACTTATCGATCGTGGATGATGGGAGTTCTTACATGTAACAACTGTTTCATATCCTGACAGTACATCTGAAAAAGATAAGTGTCCGTTTTATGACTTAAACAGCTTAAAATACGACTATCTACCAAGGCACCGAGTGAAAGTTCAATATTTGATAGCAGACACCGATGACGGAAAAATCTCAGAGACATATTAAAGTTCCATTTTGAGCCAATTCACGCGAAAGACTTGCCTGTCTAGTCTATGAGTTCTTTCCTATTGTATACTACAACACTGAAAGAAAATATTTCTATATTAATCAAAAGAATTGCCGAAAAAGAATTCAGATTAAGGATGATTTATTATCCCTGAACTACTTGTATGTTTCCAGCTCATTTGTCGACTGCCATCAGAAGACACTTTGGTCCAGATTCTCTAATGGATTGAAAATGAAAACTTTGCAATAAAAACATTACTGAACAACTATTGTCAGAATCTGTAAGAATAAAGCTAAAGAGAAAAGTTCGAGATAAAGATATAAAATTTGATGAAGATGCCTATACTTCAAAAGGTGAAATAAACAATCACAAGAGAAAACACTGGATTAAAAATTCGCAACACATTGGACGAGTGTTGGACCCAAAACAAGCATCACATTAATTAAGAGACGGGTTTTCTCTTCTGGAGTTACGTATTGTATATATACTGCAGAAGGTCGGGACATACCGAAGGCAGATGCTTCAGAAAAATTTGACAGGTCAAGAAAACACAGAATGCGGAAGAAAGATGAGCATTCTTGGCTGACAGTTAACAACTGTCCAACAACTGAAGTTACGAGTTTGGAAGAGTTTTTGATTGATTCAACTGCCAAATCACACCTGCTGTAGAAATAAAGACTGGTTCCACAACTTTAGAAAAAGTACTACATCTTTGATAGTAGGTGACAAATAACACAGGAATTCTAGGAATTGGCATGGAATTTAAGAAAATTATGTTCATAAAAACTTGCAAATAGTTTACTATATCGAATATAATTTGAAAGTTGGAGACTTTCTCTAGTTCAATTTTAGTAGGGAGAAAGTATTTATTAGTTACTGATGATAACTCTCTTAAAGAAAAGGTATTTAAATTAAAGAGGAAAATATAGTTCTCAGTGGTTTTTAGATGTATTTAGCTAAATGACCATAAGAAACTAAGTGTAAAAGAACAGATGAACTGTAGATTTTATACATGGACAGTACATGAACAGTTTGAAGTTTTTTCATTGTAAGTTAGATATCAAACATGAACGTACGCCCAGTTATACTGCTCTGTGGAATAGCGTTACATAAATTAAATCAGACTGCAATGGACGGAGTAAGTTATATTTCAAGACAATACCTTACAACCACATTTTTGGGCTGAGGTTTTTGTTACATTTGTTCATATTAGAAATGGATGTGATCATAAATTAACAGAAGAGTTAATTCTATCGAGAATTGAAATAAATTACCTTAAACATTTCTGATAATCTTATATTTGTTCATGTTCATAAAGGTAGTAGGAATAAAGTTCGAACTAACTCGTAATTTTAGTTGCCTGCGCTTTTAAGCACTAACGGCTGTAGGATTTTAAATCCCAAGTAATGTAAAATGATGGGAAAGATTCACATAAAAATTGATGAAAATAAAAACGGTTTTGTGCGTCTGTTTGAAAAAAAAATCTATTACGCAAAGTTTGACTTGATAATTAAATTTAACGGTCTAACTGATCCTGAAGATCATTTAAGAGTTGATCAAGTTGAATGAATTAAATTTGAGGAAATTCCTAGAAACTCCTCTCCTTTAAATAATAGTGACTGGGAAAAGTAGATATCTTAAAAACTAGTGAACTCGTTGACGTTTATTAATTTCCTCCCAATACTAAAACAATACTAAGAATGTTAGAGGAGATCAAGAAATAATATGATGAAATTAAATTCGAAATTATTTCGAATACATTTAACTTTAAATTAAATATTTTAAATCCCAAAACTACAGATTGTGTGAAACGATACTGATTTTCAAATACTGAATATCTTTCAAATGACCAAATGCATGACGTAAGTCATTATAAATGACATGGAGTAAAAATTCCTAAATGATTCTATGGAAAGGAAATTAGTACTGATTAATTGAAAATGAACAATGCAATACAAGAAGAACATATTGTAATGAACGATCGTAACATACTAGATCTAGTTGATATTTTGTAGAATGGAAGCAGTATAACATAGAAATATGAATTTATATTAGTAACACAAGGTATAAGATCAAGGCCAGGAGTTTAATTTGAGGATATATTTTTTCTTGTATTTAATTTTACGATTACTAAATTATTTTTTATATTATTAGCCTATACGCGGCATTGACACCTTGCAAAACTTATTGCGAAATCTGAATACCTTTATGGTAAATTATATGAACCGTATTATACGAAACAATAACCTGGACATGAAATAAAAAGATTAGAAAATAACGCCTGCTATTTTAATAAGTTTATTTACATCTTGCACCAGAATTCCCGACATCTGAATCACGAACTTTATTATATCTTGAAAATTCTAGGATTTTTAAAATTATAATGGTACAACTGTAATAAAAGTTTAGTAATCTTGTTTTAATTGCCTACGTAGATCACAATGTTACGTTTTGAGAGATTAAAGATTTAATTCATAATAATTTTTATTTAATAAATAAAAAGTAAATTTTATTTAACTGGACTTGGAATAACTAAGATTTTATTAGGTGTAAATTTTGATTATATTAATAATTATCTATACTTCCATCAAATAACTTGCATGGAAATGTTAATATTTAGGTTTTAAGTTTCCCATGCCATTGCTAATCTTCCATTTAAAGCTGGAATTTTCTACCAAGCGAACTGCTTGAAAGAGAATTGTTGAAAACGATTTAATACAAAAATATCCTTAACGGCTACTAATAGGAAGCCTTTCATTTTTGTCAAATAGAAATGAATTGGATATAAGTTAATTGGTCAGTTTAATGCCGCAGTTTTCAAAGGGTTTTATATTTCACCACATGAAAACAATTGTGGATATTTTAAATTATCTATTTTCTACTTAAAACTCCGAGATAAACTTTTCAAATGTAAATGGATTTGATCTGAAATGTTGTTTTGGTGCTAATTGGGGTTCACATTTAAGTAACCCTCCATGGACGAGTGGATTTATTTTGAATTTCGGAAATGGTCCTTTGCTTAGCAATCAGGCAAGCAAAAATATTTGTGTTTTCTTCTATAGAATCAGAATTTTTAGCTCTAAGCAAAATATAAAAAAAATCGGTCTGGTTTCTCAGAGTTATAAATGAACTAAATCCGATTCCTAATTGCATTACTGTGATAAGCAAGCTTCTATTTCTTTCACTAAAAATACAATGGAAAATTTTGAAATTAAGCATATTGATTCATTCAAAATTTGTTTAATGATAATTTTATTGAAATTGTTCATATAAATTCTGAAGATAGTTTAGCTTGTTGCTTCACAAAATCTTTACTAATAAAGAATTTTCAATACACGTTGAGCAAAATTTTCCATCAAAATTAATATACTTTTTCGTGTTAGTATTGCGACCGATGGTTCTTATTATTGGTTTGATTGGAGAAATTTTGGTCCTTGAATCCAAAAGAGAAGTGCCATACAGAATAATTGTCGGTTTTTTTCTAAAGTCAGCATGTATGTACTGTGCTTATTTTGGAGTATATAAAATCAATGAGTATTTGCATAAATCATTTGCAATCGAGTATTTGCATAAATCATTTGCAATCGAGTATTTGCATAAATCACTCAAGAGAGCTTATCGAAATAATTGTGAGATTTGCACGCTGGATGTAGGATAAATACATCATACTAAGAATTTGTAGTTTGAATCCAACTAACCGAAATGGGGGATTTGTTTGATAATAAAAATAATTAATGATGTGAACCTTCTTATTTATGCTGATTTTACACATAAAAACAAATAGAGTACAAAGAATTAATCCTGTTGTTGTTTATTATCCCACTTGGCTGGCCAAGCCCACGAGCCCATACGTACTCATGATTGAAGGGGAAGGAAGCAGCTTCTGTTGTGATGGAGCACCCGTAGGTAGAAGTCTGACTTTGGCTCCGTGACGCTCTTACAGTCATAGGAGACCGGGACCTACTGCTTAAAGTGGATTCCGAACCACTACAAACATCCATGGCACCGCCGGGATTCGAACCCGAAATCTGTGGCACCGAGCGCCAGAGCGCTAGACGCTCGGCCATTCAGGTCCCAAATTTGTGAATGCCAACGGCACGCGGTGTTCCCAGGTGGTCACCCACCCAAGTACTGACCGCGTCCCAATGATGCTTGACTTCGGTGATCTAACGAGAACCGGTATATTCAGCATGGTATGGCCGTTGGCAAAAATTAATCCTGAAAACATATATAAATACTTGGGATTGTCAAGCAAAAAGCGTCATAAAAAAGTAAGGATTTATGGGGTTCCATAGGGTGACCAAGTAATTGGATAAAAGAATTTTGGAATTACAAAACTACCCAATTTGCTATAAATAGGTGAACTATCCAAATGAAGTCGAGGCATTTATTGACTAATGACCAATGACGGGAAAGATGGGAGGATGTTTATCGAGTTTGCTACATGTTGGTGGTCTGCAGAGGCTATTTGTATTGAATTAAATATTAACAAAGAATATGTACAGAATACTACATGTGTTACTATAGTTAAGGAAGAAAAGATGGTCCCTTATCTATGGATTACTTATTCGTTTATATGTGGATGCGCTAATATATCGATATAGAATTTTTGCAATAGCTAAAACCACAATAAAAAATATTATGCAAAATAATGTAGATTCGTTTACAATAAGGCCCTAGATAAAGCTTATTCTACTCCAGATTAGTAATGTAAATTGACAATACATAAATGCAAATCAGAATGCAATTTCTATTCTATTTCTACTACAGGGAGTTCTAGCAGCGAATAAATTGCCAGTTCGAATTGCCCAGAATTCAAATTTATAACCTTACTATTGCAACCTTCCAAAAAGCTCAATTGATATAGACATCATAATCAACTTGGCATAAACTTGCAAATTTAATTATTTTTTTATTAACTTTTCGGCTTTCAGCTAAGAAAGAGAAAACCTAAAAAAGTAGAGCTAGAATATGGTATGCTACCTCCCTTTTCTATACCTCTTCGAGACTAATCGAATAACTTCTATATCTACAATATTTTCTTTTCCTTTTGGCCTAGGCATAGATATCATAGTTGATGATTTGGCTTCACTTTTCTTTCTTTCTAATCGAACTACCTCAATTCCGAGACGGCTTCAACTATTCACAAAAATATCACATGCATTTAATTAAGAATAAATTGCATGAGAATGGACAATTGTAATACCATTACTTTTCCTCGCCAAATATTCAGAAAAACATGTATATTAAATTATTTTGCGTGGTATTTAGAGTCATTTGCATTCAGATCGTACACCCTTACTTACTTTTCATTCAGACATAAAAATTACAGTAAAATAACATTTAAATAAATAGAATACATTCTTTTATTCTTCAGTTAATTTAGCACATTTCTAAGCTGAAATTTCAGTACTTACATATTTTAATGCTAACATATATTCGTTTTAAAAAGGATAAAGTTGTTTAATTTTATACTTTTGTTTTTCGCATCAAATTAGCCTCGTTTCGTCTTATTATTCTTTTATTAAATAATTTCCAAGAATTTATTTTCTCGAAAAGTTTATTTTTAGCGAAAGATAATAAATAATAGAATACTTTGAAGTTGATAACATAGTATCAAAATTAAACTGTAAAGTACTAACTATTAAACTGAAAAACTAGTATAGGAACTCATTTAAAAATTATTTACTGCATGGTTGAGTTAGTTTGTTTAGCTTCTAGAAGAAAAAAGTTATTCATATGCGAAAAGTCTTAATACATTTCAAATTATACATTGCAACTAAAGAAGAAAGATATTACATAAAATAATCTTTATTTCAAATTTAAAAAAAAAAAACTTGCTTCTTCAAAGCCCATGAATTTTAAGAAGTGCAACTAAACCTAGTTATATTTACATTTATTCAATGGCTTTATAAACAGAATATATATATATTTAAATCTAAGGGCTAAATTTTATAATTTTTTTACTACAAATATTAATTTACTAAAGGTATTTTGTTAAATGATATAGATAAATAGTATTTTTCGTTTTATTTTAAATTTGAATTTGTTGGGTTTGTAATTATACAGTTCGTCTTATAATATTATTATAGATTTAATTTTTATTTATTTTTACAAACATAACATTTTTGTAATAATTAGTCAATTTATTTTTAAATATAAATTTCATAATTTTAAATTTTCTATATTCTTTTTTTCATTAATTTTATAAAGAATAAAAAGGAAACATTTATTACGAATGAAAAATTAATCTATATGGAAAATTATATATTTAAAGAATAATAAGGTTCTTAAGTAATAATAATAAAAATAATTTTATATTTAACATTATGAAAATAGGTTTGCGTTTAGTAGTTAAATTAAAAAACAAAATGCTTTATAAAAACCAAATATTTTATTAATACGAACTATTCTTTAAATTAACAAGATAGAAATACCTTTTTTAATATTTCTTCTAGTTCAATTAATTTTAACAATATCTTTAAAAGAAGAGCTAAAAATTTGTAAGTTATAAACTTTATTCTAGAATAAATTAGATTTATCTGTTAGTAAATGCACTTTTACTCAATTTAAATACTTGTTTAATGATATACCATAGACTATAAAAGAACTTCTAAACATTTTAAAGATGAATATACTACAAAACATTAAAATAGATTTATTTACATGGAATGCGCCTGTGAAAACAATACCCAGATAGTATTTTTCTCCCAGTTTAAGGACAGCTTTCTAAGCTCATCTTCTCGACTCCTCGTTGTATATTCTTTGCGGAAAAATAAGAAACTTGTTTGTGTACTTTCTGATTGCATCGCAGGCTTTCGTTTTACTGTATTTGCACTTCTTATAAGCTATTCGCATCTTTAACGGAATTTTGGGCAGGAACAGACAACGGTTGATGGTGACAAAAGGGGTGGGGGTGACTAAGAGACGGAAAGCTGCTTTTAGGATAGATCGCAGAAAACGAGAGAGAGAAAGAACAGAACTAGCAGAATAAAACGAACGAAAAATATATTCGATTTTCTTCTTTTTTATTTTCGAAAAAGACCAGAATTGGTTGAGGGATGTAGGGGGAGGAGAATGCCCAAGGCGTTAAACCAACATCTCAAAACCTTTTCCTAAAGGTGAATACGAGAAAAGGAGAAATAAAGAAATTCTACTAAGAGTAAAGAAAATGGGAAAAAAGAACGTTTTTACAGCGTAACACGTGGTGCAGTAAACGCCTTGAGAATTGGAACGTCAGTGTAAAAGGGGGTAAAAAAATAAAGACATAAGAAAAAAAAATTAACAGACTGATGGGTTGGGGATGGGGTGGAAAAATGCAGAATGAAAATACCCTCCGAGGAATATCCCTTCGAATTTTTAGTCGGATATACTCATTGGTTGAATATATTTTCATCCCTTTCTTTCCACTGCAAAACCTGATTTTTTTAATATTTTTTTTATTTACGTTTGCAAAAGGGATTGAAAGGAAGTGAAGAGATTCAGTGTGAGATGCGCAGACTGTACCACTGGGATCTTCCAGCCGTTATGATTGAAAAGGAGCTAAATAACTCAGCATTTGATAATCGAAGTATATCTTCGTAGAACCTGTTATATTTTGGAGAATGTGTCGGCATCTGAATTAATACGTTTGCCAGAGGTTCTGTTAGCTTCTATGTCGTTTCCATTGAATTTCTGATGAAATAAACGGAATTTTAAAGATTGATTTTCTTTCTGTTTCCTTTGGGACGTCTTGCCCTTTGAATGACACGAAAGGAATTTGATTTACATTTTCAAACTAAACAATTTTAAGAAAGTCAATTCCGAAAGTTTTTTGTTGGATTATTTTGTATTTCAAAATTTCGAGGCGTATTTCTTTAAAAAGTTCGTTACACTCTAGAATTTCACAAAATGGATCCTTCTCAAAAAATACCAAAGGGAATTTAAATATTATATATTTTATGTGAATTCTTTTCTAATTGTTTTTATTTATGGATCTTGGAAAAAAAATAATTTAAAATTTATTTACCTACAAAAATACTGAAACATAAATTAAAAAATAGTAAATTCCTTTTTACATTTTTTTGATTTATTTTCTAAGTACACTGGGATTTTAAATTATAATTTATCTATTGTATTTCTGTAAATGCTCCATGAAGTACATTTACACTCGTGAAAGATTAAGCACAACTACTATATACAGGGATATTTTCGTAAGTCCTAGTCGTCACGGAGTGGATTTGCAAAAGTGTTTATTAAATTTTAAATATTTTTTTTTGTATGCTACATTAGAAACCATATAAATAAGAATGAAAATCCCTTTAATAATGACACTCTTTTTGAACTGCAAGCTATCAAGCATAATTTTCTTTCTTGATCATTGTTATTACTTTAAAATTACGTGGTTACTTATTTTCAATCCTGCACATTTGTTTCATAAATCACTGTGGGAATTAATTATTCGCTATGATAGGTATTTCCATATTTGTAGTAAAGTTAATTTTATTTCTGGTACACTTATTTGTGGGTATGTAACATATCACCTATCAGAATGTATAGCATGCCTATGCACAACAACGTGTACATATACACATACCACCCATGCACATAAACTTGCCTATTTATGCAGATATATGCACATCAACACGCATACTCTTGCTTATGCTCATGAATACACATTCTCATGCTTAAGCTCATTCACATACATATACGGGCTCAAGGGCGTACATACACGCGTATGATCATATATTGTCGCACCATTCTTTTATATTCGAGCACAAACATGCAAGCATACATATCCACATACATTAGCACTAATATACGTGCATGCGTATACACATACAAACAAACGTACATGTGCAAATATAATAAACATATAAACACACACACACATATATATATATACATACATACTCACTGGTAAACTCACAAATACAAACACGCCTGCAAATACATATGCATACATACGTAAGTAAATATGCAGTTATAGTTGAAGATACATGTATATTTAATTATACAAATTTACCTATATCAGTATAATACTTGAAAAAAGCATGCATATTTAGACATACATATGCATATACGTCTTTATAACCACGTTTACAAGTATTAGCCTATAAATAAAATCGCAATTTTGAGAAGGTTGGATTTGATTTGCAAAAGATTTAATTTTGTTTGCGAAAGGTTTCATTTGATTTAAAAAATTTTCGATTTAAAATGAAACATTGTTTTAATTTATGGTTTTGCCAAATCAAAATAATATAATGCTTGAAAATTATTTTAATTTTGTATAAAAATACATAATAATTTTTACTAAATAATGAAAAACATTTATAAATACATTTACAAACAAACAAATGTCTATAATTTATCAGATCATTTATGACACTTCTAATTTATAAGTAGGCTTTTAATATATATGTAGAGAATCACTCTAAATCCACTTTTCACTGTACAATAATATTTAAAATTTATCACCTTATTTCCACTTCTGAGGACATAATTTAAGAAAAAAAACTAATATTTGCAGATCACTGAAAATAAATTCTAGAAATTTATTTCGATGTTTATATTTTATTTCGTCTACATGATGCTGTCATTTCTATAACACTGTATATATTTTGATAATATTTTTAAACTACGAGCGGTCACAGAATATAATTAAATCCATAAAAAATTTTCCAATACTATTATTAATAATCAGGAAAAAAACAAATGATTCATATAGATTCGATATTCAAGTACTTCATTATCTGCTTTTGCAGTAAGGAAGAGGATTGCAAATTTAAATTACCTCTGGACGGTTCTGAAATTTCCCAATGGTAAATGACGGCACACACTAACGAATCATACTCACAAAAAGAATACATATTTATTCTTGCAATTCCTCTTTCAATACTCAGCTCATGCAAATATTAAATTCAATAATAATTTAAATAAATTTTAACTCCAAGCTTTGAGATTTACGAGAAATTTTCACTTCACAATAGAATATTTTTTTTTTCTCTCTTGACAAAATTGTTAAAATTCGTTAGTTTCCTTTAACTTTATTTAGTTTAGTCGATCTGTATCTTAAATTGTCGCTCTCTGCATCACAAAGGCCCGCTATAAATATGCCGTACTTCATTAAGAATCATAGAGAAGTCTCCAATCATTAAGAGCCCTTCTTAATGAATAATTTTCACTTCTTTCCATCCCGACACACTTAATTAAAGGAGAAAAGCCCTCTTTTTTTAAAATACTATTATTTCCCCCTTTATTCCTTTTTACCTTTAATTTTCAAAATTACCGGATGGTACGATGTGTGATTTTTATTTCTCCTTCCAAGTTTATCGAAGGAATACATATATTGTAAACTTCTTTCATTATTCTTGAATGCATTTTAAATCTATCCTGCCTTTACTGTTGAGCAGTTAAAAAAAAAAATTCAAATTTTTTTGGGATGAGTAAATTCTCTTAAAATTAAAGTGAAATATAAATTTATTATATTTATCAGCTAAGAAATATATTATTAACTTTGAATTATTTTTTGTTCAGTTATTATAATTTCACTCTTTATAATAATAACTTGCACTTTCAAAATTATTGACTATGTTTGATGTCTTATATGATTATTATTATTAACTAAACCTTTTAAATTATATTAGATGGAGTTATTAAAAATTTTGGATGTTTCAAATTTCTCTTTAATAAAAACACTGCTATGTTTATTTAATATTAGATTAAGCACTTCAAGTTAATTTTTCTTATTAATAAGAAATTTACTGAATGTTTATTATGATTTCCTTATTTCTAAGCTGTTAATTTAATTTTAATTTCCCTGAGAATATACAAGATTTCGTACGATGAAATTAAGATTTGTAATATACTCTAGCTGCTGTTCGGTGCCACAGGATTCAGGTTCGTTTACTGGTGTGCCTTGGATGTTTGTAGTATATCAAAATCCACTTTAAACCGTATGCAATTCTTTAATATGACAGTAGAGCATTGAGAGTAGGGGTGACAACCTACCCTCTAAACAAGATTTCACCTCCTGTCTTGAAATCTGCCAATTAGCAGGCGGCCTTGGCCCGCTATGGATGTTGCGCCAATGAAGACGATAAAAGTTTGGCTTGGTTTCTTTTGTTGTTCGACGGACATTTTGTGCACACTTTGGCAATTATATCTACAGTTTAATGGGGATTCTGAACCACTCTCAGTCATCCCTACCACCTCCAGGATTCGAACCCGAAGCTGGTCGTACCAAACTAAGAAACAAGAGGAAGAATATATTCTAGCGTGAATTTAGTATTTTGTTGTTGTTTCTTCTCTCACTTGGCAGAAACCAAGCTCACGAATCCTATAGACTCATGGTTGATGGGAAAGGGAGCAGCTCCTGTTGTAATGCAGTACCAGTCCGTAGAAGTCTATCTTGGCTCCGTGACGCTCGTACTGTCATATCAGACAGGGACCTGTGACTTAAAGTGGATTTCAAACTATTAGAAACATCCATGGCACTGCAGGGACTTGAACCCGAGGACCAGAGCACTAGATATTCTGCTATTCAGGCCCAAATTTAGTATTTTAATTATACCATTGATTTTCATATCGGTATACATATTACAGATTATTTATGATCATTAAAAATATTTTAATTAAAATATATTTTTTAAGGTAATAATTACATTTATTTTTGGAATTGGAAGATATTTAGTGATATATTGATTTTTTTTTTAAAATATATTTAAACATATATATATTGTTTCAAAATTAATTGCTTTATAATAATCTTTTTTTGCATTTTAGAAGTTGATATGATTTCAGACAATTTTTGTATTACACTGAAGTGACAAAAGTCATGGGATAGCAATATGCAAATTTTCAGATGGCAGTAGCATCGCGTAGAACAGGTATAAATGCGCAGTGCTTTCGCAGAGCTTTCATTTCTGTTCAAGTTATTCATGTGAAGAGGTTTTGACGTGATGATGACCGCACGACGGGAATTAACAGACTTTGAACGCTGAATGTTAGTTGGAGCTAGACGCATGGGTCATGCCATTTCGGAAATCGTTAGGGAATTCAACATTCCCAGATCCACTGTGTCAAGAGTGTGCCGAGAGTATGAAATTTCAGGCATAACATCCCACCATGGACAGCGCAGTGATCGACCGCCTGCACTTAACGACCGAGACCGGCGACGTCTGCAAACAGTCGTAAATTCTAACAGACAAGCAACACTGCGTCAAATAACCGCAGATATCAATGTGGGACGTACAAGGGACTTGTCTGTTAGAACTGTGCGGAGAAATTTGGCTTTCTTGGGCTATTCCAGCAGAAGACCGACTCGAGTGCCTTTACTGACAGAACGACATCGCTTGCAGCGACTCTCGTGGGCACGTGAGCATATCGGTTGGTCCCTAGATGAATGGAAAACCGTGGTCTGGTCCGATGAGTCACGATTTCAGTTGGTAAGAGCTGATGGTAGGGTTCGAGTGTGGCGCAGACCCCACGAAGCCATGGACCGAAACTGTCAGCAAGGCACTGTTCAAGCTGGTGGTGGCTCCGTAATGGTGTGGGCTGTTTTTTCATGGCATGGACTTGGTCCTCTGGTGCGACTGGACCGAACATTGACTGGAAATGCTTATGTTCAGCTACTTGGAGATCACTTGCAGCTATTCATGGACTTCATGTACCCAAACAACGATGATATTTTTATGGATGACAATGCGCCATGTCACCGGGCCACAACTGTTCGCGATTGGTTTGAAGAACATTCTGGACAATTCCAACGAATGATCTGGCCACCTAGATCGCCCAACATGAATCCTATCGAGCATTTATGGGACATCATCGAGAGGTCTGTTCGTGCCCAAAATCCTGCACCATCAACGCTTTCACAATTATGGACGTCTATTGAGACAGCATGGCTCAATATTCCTGCAGAAGACTTCCAACGACTTGTTGAGTCCATGCCACGTCGAGTTGCTGCACTTCGCCGGGCGAAAGGAGGGCCGACACAATATTAAGAGGTATCCCATGACTTTTGTCACTTCAGTGTATAAAAAAAAATCTGTAATTTAGTATTGTATCTAGATAAAAGAAAAAAAAAGTCATGTTTTGGTACAGAATTTTTTACATTTAGATGTAGTATAAGAAGGCTAATATACTATATTTATAAGACAGTTTTTCATCGTACAAGGGAGCAAAATATTTTTGAGCACAAATACGTTCTCCTTTCCAAGTCACGAAGTTATAAAAAAGTGTTAAAGGAAAACTGCATTTTTTTTCTCTGGAAACCTATCTGTAATGCATTTTAAAAAACAAAACAATATGTAGCCATTCAAATATTTGCAGAAAGAAACTATAGAACAATAATATAATGGAGAATTTGCTGCTTTCTTATTCCTTCGAACAAAAAACAATGATATTTATGTTAGCACTGAATAATATAAAAATTTATGAGTAGTGATTTTTTCTCAAATGGAAATCCATAAATATCTACTTTGGTAAAAACATACTTTTTGAATATATAATGTAAATTTCCATCCTTTAAGGTCATTTATCAGTGAAAAATATATTTGGATTTTTTTTCTCTCTGTTTTAAAACCTAATAAATAAAAAGTAATTTTTAAAGTTACAATTTTTTTATTATAAAATTGAAATGTGAAATATTCATGTTAGGTATTTTTTTTTTAATATGATTTTTCTGAGTATGATGTAAGGTTTAAAAATTATTAGCTCTCACACAATATGGCTTTTTTATTCTAATTTAAAAAAATAACAGCAAAATATCATTATTAAAATGAAAATGTTTTTGCAATTGGATATTTATATATCTTACTTAAAACGGTAAGTAAATTCGTAAAAATTACTTATAATGGAATTAAGTAATTCATATGAATTTTTCTTAAGGAATAAGATTATAAAAAACATATGTGCATAATATTAAAGTTATAGTTGAAAAAATGGAATTACAAATTTTGCAGAACTAAATAGAAATTAACTAGTAGTATATAAAAATCCAAGATTTAAATATTAATTTTCTTGATTTCTAGAAGCATTTATCATGTAATTCAAAAAATTCTAAGCTTCTTATAGCACTATTCGTTATATAATTATGATATCATAAAATAACATAAATGAACTATTACAAATTCCACAGAGTTCTATAAAAGTTATAAACGAGTTTATAATTGTTTATCAATTATCAAAAGAAATAATTGTTAAATTAGTAAATGAATTTAAGTTCTAAAACATATTAAAAATACCGATAAGATTACTACTTAGGAAAATATTCAATCTTTAAGTTACTCAATTCGCTATTATGAATAAGATTTTAACATTACTTAAGTCAAAATGCTAAAAATTATTTAGTATTAAAAATTAATTAAGAATGAGATTTTTAAATTATTAGCCTTATAAATTAATTGAGATTATCAGCTAAAAAATTGGGATATATTTATTCATTGAAAAATTAATTAGTTGACTTACTTAATTCTAAATAAAAATTTATTTTGAAATGGGATTAAAAACTAAACAAATACAATATGGCACAATAAATTAATAACACTTATATTGAAAACTTCATGTCTGATTTTCCTCTGCAGTTTCAGATTAGTAATTTTAAATGTCTGCAAATCAAAAAATTGTAATCTGAATTAATTGAACTAGATTTCAAATGCGTTAAACTTTAAATTAAATTATTTATTAATGGTGCTTCTATAGGTTATTTTCCATTCAAAATAACTTAATGGAAAATTCATTTCAGTTTAACTATGCACATTACTTATGAATATGAAATTTCCTTTTTGTATTAACTACATAAATATTCTATTCATAATTCCAGAAAATATAAGTAATTAACCTAATTAATTAAAAAGCGTATTTAATTAGTTCTTCAACATTCTGCTATAATTCCAGTTCTAAAACATAATAATAATAATAACAAAAAGATGTCCTTTATTTATAATTTATGGATATATTCAATCTGAAAGTTATTCAATACATTACTATAAATAGTATTATAAAATTATTCAGGTTAAAAAATGAAAATTTAAATTATTAGTTAATATTTTATGATATCTTACTTATGAATTGATAAATTAATGAGTTGACTGATTTAATTCTATGTAAAAAACTATTGTGAAATGTGGTTTAAAAATAAACAAACATAATATGATACAATAAATTAATAATATTCAAATGAAAATTTCCGACTTTTATTTTCCTCTGTAGTTTCAGGTAAGTATATTTAAATGCTTTCACATCTAACAATTGCAATCTGAATTAATTAAACAATATTTCAGATGCTTTAAAACTTTAATTTAATTATTTATTAATGGCTTAAATATATATTATTTTTTTTTCAAATTAACATAACTTACAACTCATTTCAATTTAGACATGCACATTACTGATAAAGATAAAATCCCTTTTTTATATTGATTGCATAAATATTATATACATAACCCCACATAAAGTAAATTATAAACCTAATTAATAAAAAAAGTATATTTAACGTAGTTACCACTAATTAAAGACCTGTAAAGAAAACAACCAGTTAGCATTATAACACATACCACAATCAACCTCAACTTACTTTAGAAAAACACAATATGAGTAAGTAATTGGTTAACGAGCATCGAAAAATTAATAGAAGTAAAAAAAAAAAAAAAAATCTAACCAAAAATAATCACAAAATAATAATTTTGAAAAGAATAAAAAATATTTTAATTATCCAAACGTGATATGAAATATAAGTGATTCGCTGTGCAATTACAATTAAAGCACCAGCATCACTTGTCAAAGCATGGAGTCTTGATCCACATCGCGTCAATGAATTCTGAGTAAATATTTAAGTCCCGTGAAAGGACTGAATGAGTCTATGTATCTGTATTATCCTTTTCCGTCACTCGTTCCATCCCATGTTCTTCCGTCTGGAAGAGGTCCTTTGAAATCGTGAGCAAACATTCCACGAATTCCATCGAGATCTTGTTTTCCATGAGCACAATCTTCAATTCAGACAGCATTGACTCAATATTTACGTACCGTCTGATATCTCTTTGAAATGAAGGGATTTTGAAGATTTTTCCTGGCAAAGTTTCGCGAAGTGATTGAATCTTTCGATACGCCACGCATTTGACAACGATTTTATTTTTTTGCGTGTATCTGAGATTCTTAATAACTTAAGATATAATTTCATGAGTTAAAAGGTGTTCGAGATTTGTTTAAAATGATAATGTTTAGTTCTTATACTACTACAAGAGAAATTGATACTGATATTATTATGCACATCTTCATAGCTTTTACAGCATTGAAAAATTAAGTAACTTTGAGATTAAAACAAAATTATATCAAAACTAATTTTCTATTATTACTAAAACTGAAAAGAATTCATGTTTTTAAAACTGAAAGTGAATATTTTTAAAATAGTTTATACTATATCGCTCATATAATGATAGTTTTAAGTTTATTATTTTCAATATATCATATCGATAACATTGATATTAAAGTAACATGTAATTATATTTTAAATTAAAATAATTATTTATAAAGTATTTTACATATAATTTCATGCGTTAAAAGCTGTTCAAAAGGTGTTGTAGTTCTTATAATAATACAGCAAGACAAATTGGTATGGCTATTATTATGCAGTTGTTTATAACTTTTATTTCTTTAAAAAATTGAATAGTTTAGAAATTTCTTAAATTAAAATTCGTTCAAAATTAGTTAAATTATTAATGAAACTAAACGGAATTCATATTTAAAAAAATTATTATTAATAATATAACAAAAGAATAACAATGATATTAATGTAACATACACATATAATTTAAATTACTGAAACTGTTTAAAATAAAATTTTCATTATATAATTGTTGAACATTAGTGAAACTAAAATATGTTACTCGATTCCAGCATTTAGAGCCTGCATTCTAGAAAATATTTTGGAAGCGTGAATAATTTTAAAATATAGATAATTTCGTTTTATATAATTTTAATTTTATTTAAATTGTATGATCTTTCAGAATTTGACTATGATTTACTCGTATTTATATAAATTTTAAGTTTGAGACAAACAAAATCAATGCGAAGTCTGATTATAACGACTATTCCTATAGCATACAAATGTCTTCTAATCCAACACCAACATAAATATATTTTCGCTGGGGCCACAGATCATTTCAGCTAAAATAATTCAATAATCAACTAAAAACTTGTATACTGAAAGTGAATAGTGAATAAAAGAAGATAAAGTTGAAAAACAGAAAATAATTTCGGTTCGAACTTGATTCCATCTACCCACTTTGACCATATCAACGTTAAATATAGAAGTTCTCAAGCAAATAACCAATACGAATATGTGTCACCATTTGAGAAGATCGCCACTGAGAATGTTTTTCATGAAAGGTTTTGTATTTATTGGATACTATAATAAAGTCCATAAGTAATTACTAATTTTTAAATTCGGAAAACATAATCACAAAAATTTCATATTTTATATTATATACAAAAATGTTTGGTTTTAGTAGTTAAATTGAATTAAATAATTTATACTAATTAAGTACTTTGTTGATCCGAATTTGTCTTTAAATTACCAAAAATAAATTATACATTTATTGTATCATAAAGTTCATATGTAATTATTAATTTATACTTTGTAAATAAAAATAATAATAACAATATTATATTTAACATTATTAAAAAGTTTGTTTTTAAGAGTTAAATTGAATACATATTTAATAAAAATCAAATAGCTTGTTGTTATGAATTTATCTTTAAATTTCCAAGATAGAAATAATTTTTTAATATTTCTTCTATTTCAATTAATTTTAACAATGTCATTAAAGCAAGAGCTAAAGATTTGTAGGTAATAAATTTTCTTCTAGAATAAATTGGATTTATCTGATAGTAAACGTACTTGTTTAATGACATACCATAGACTAAAAATAGTTCTAAACATTTTAAATATGAATATATTACAACTGTATTGTCATTGAATATATTGTTATTGTTATTGAATATATTGTATTGTTAATTGAATATATTGTTATTGTCAGTATAAAGAAAATGGAAAAATAACGTTTTTACAGCGTAACAGGTAGTGCAGTAAACACCTTGAGAATTTCAACGTCAGTGTAAAAATAAAAATATTAAAAAAAAAAAAAAAATGTAAACTTACTGAGGGGTGAGGGACGGGCAAGGGGGAGTAATGCAGAATGAAAAAAACCCTCCGAGGAATATCCCCTCGAATTTTTAGTCGGATATACTCATTGGTTGAATATATTTTCATCCCCTTCTTTTCACTGCAGAACCTGTTTTTATTTATTTGTTATTTACGTTTCGTCTTCGCTGTTTTCAGCCGGTAAAAAAGGGATTGAAAGGAAGTGAAGAGATTCAGTGTGCGATTCGCAGACTGTACCGCTGGGATCTTCCAGCCGTTGTGATTGAAACGGAGCTAAATAACTTAGTATTTGATTATTGGAATATATCTTCCTCGAACCTCTTATGTTCTGGAGAATGTGTCGGCATCTGAATTAATACGTTTGCCAGAGGTCCCGTTAGCTTCTATATCGTTTAAATTGAATTTCTGATGAAATAAACGGAATTTTAAAGATTAATTTTTTTTTCTGTTTCCCTTGGGCCTTCTTGCTCTTTGAATGACACGAAAGGAATTTGATTTAAATTTTCAAACTAAACAATTTTATCATGAAAAGTACTTTTTTTCCTTTTAATTCCCAGGCGTAACAGTTAGTGGATCCTGGATCAGTGTTTCAAATTTTTGTATTTCAGAAAGTACTTAGACTGAATTTGTAGGTTGGGGACATTATAAGAAAGGAGAATATACTCTTTAAAATGTCATTATATTCTATGATTTAAAAAATGGAGCTTGCTTATAAAGTACGAAGGAAATTTAAATATTACATATGTTTTATGGAATCTTTTTAAAATTGTTTTTTTATTTTTCAAAGATAATTTTATTTTGAAGATTAAAAATTCAATACAGAAAAAAAGATATTTAAAATGTAGTTAACAGAAAAATAATTAAAAAATAAATTACAAAACTATAAATTTCGTATTACATTTTTCAAAGTTTTTCGTAAAAACGAATTATTTAACTACGATAAATTTTTATGCCAAATAATTTATAGGTTGTATTCCTGTAGATATTCCATGTAGAATATTTATATTCTTCACAGACGAAGCAGGGCTACTTAATACACGTGGGATATTTCGTAAGTCCTAGTCGTCATGGAGTGTATAGTGTATTGGTAAAAGTGTTTGCTAAATTTCGAATATTTTTTTTATTTTATTTGTTTTCTGTATTAGAAATCATGTTATAAACCTATTTTAAATTAGGTTATATATTTTTCACTGATTATGACCTTAGAGGACTGAGGTTTATATTATATATTCAAAATGTACGCTATCTACAAAAGTAGATATTTATGGATTTAAATTTGAGTAAAAATCACTACTCATAAATTTTTATATTATTCAGAGCTAACTCAAATATCATTGTTTTATGTTCGAAGAAAAATAACATAGTAAATTCTCCATTATATTATTGTTCTATAGTTTTTTTCTGCAAATATTTGAATACCTACATATTGTGTTGTTCTAACATGCATCACAGATAGGTTTTCAGTGAAAAAAAATGTTTTCTTTTAACCCTTTTTTTATGAATTCGTAACTTGAAAAGGAGAACGTGTCTGTGCTCAATAAAATTTTGTTCTTTTCACGATGAAACCTTTCTTATAAATATAGTATATTATTCTGCGTATTAGTTAAATCGGTTGCATATTGGTTGCATACTTGCATATATTACATATAAATGCAAAATTTCTTCTCCAAAAAATGATTTTTTTTCCTTTTATCTAGATACCATAGTAAATTACAAAATGTTTTTATATCTCAAACAAGTTCTGAAATCATGTCAGCATCTGGATTGCAATATAACTTTAAAACAATATATACATATTTAAATATTAAAAATGTATATATCACTAAATTTCTTGTAATCTCAAAAATAAGGGTAATTTTTACTTTAAAAAATATAAGTATTCTATTTTTCATCATCGTGATCATCAGTGGTGCAACAGCAAATAGTTTGCAAGGCTTCTGCGTACTTCCAGATTCCGAAATTAGAGATGTGATTTTCTTTTTTTGGGGTAGGGTTGTCAGCCCTACGCCCAACAATCATATTATAGATATGGAATTGCTATTTAAGGGGGATTCTGAACCACTAAAGACATCCATGGCGCCGCCAGAGATCGAAGTCAAAGCCTATGGTTACGAGCTCCAAAGCACTAGTCACCTGGCCATCAGGCCTTAATCTGTAATAATCATACAGATTAATCTACAGATTAATTAATCTGTAATAATCATACAGAAACTAGTCAATAATAATGATAAAATAATAATCAATGATAATAATGATAAAAAATGCTAATAATATGTAATGCATTTTTAATTTCGTTTTAAATATTTATTTTGATTAAATGAAAATCAATTATATAAATAAAATACAAAAATTAAGTTATTCTGCTTTTTTCTTCTTCATTGTTAAAATAGCCCCATATTGAGCCTAGACTAATGGAGGACGTTGAGATAGGATTTTTTTTTTTTTTTTTTTTTTACGTGATAGCATTGTTGGCCCTTTGTTCAACAATCTATAGTTATTTTAAACTGGGACATATGATTTAAAGTGGATTCTGAAATACTTCAAACATCCATGACACCACTGGGACTGCAAAAATTATACAAATAATATTCAATAATAATGATGTAGCAATGTTCAATGATGATAATAACCTGTTATGTATTTTTCATTTCTTTTTAAATACTTATTTAAATGAAATGAAAATCAAAGATATAATTAAAATACCATATTTACTCTAGAATATACCCTTCTATTTCGTTTTCTTCATTGCCGTAAGAGCCCATAATGTGCTAAGGCCGTCTGAATTCTGGCAGTTTTCTAGACAGGACATGTTATCCATTTACGACTAAGGGTTGTCTGCCCTATGCCAAACGCTCTACAGTCATGTTTGACCGGCAACTACGGTTTAAAGTAGATTCCAAACCACTACAAACTTCCATGGAACCAGCGGAACTCGAATCCGAAACCTGGAGCACTGAGTGCAAGCTAGAATACATTACGAATCAGAATTTCTTCATACTGAATCTTGTATATTCTCAGAGAAATTTAAATGAAATTAACAGCTTAAATTATACTGAAATAATAATTTGTATTCTGCAAATTACATATTAAAGCGACAAATTAACTTAAAGTACTTATTCTAATATTTCATAAATATAACAAAGTTCTTATTAAAGAAAAATTTGAAACATATCCAAAAATTTTAATAACTCCATCTAATACAATTTAAAATGTTTTGTTAATAATAATAATCGTATATGACATCAAACATAGTCAATCATTTTGAAAATGCAAGTTATTATTATAAAGAGTGAAATTATAATGACTGAAAAGAAATAATTTAAAGTTAATAATATATTTCTCAGCTGATAAATATTATAAATTTATATCTCACTTTAATTTTAAGAAAACTTACTCATCCAACGGAATTTGAATTAGTTTTTAACTGCTTAACAGCGAAGGCAGGACAGATTGAAAATGCATTGAAGCATAATGAAAGAAGTTTACAACATAGATATTCCTTCGATAAAGTTGGAAGGAGAAATTAAAATCACACACCGTATCATCTGGTAATTTTGAAAATTAGAGGTATAAAGGAATAAAGGGGAAGAGAATAGTATTTTAAAAAAAGAAGGCTTTTCTCCTTTAATTAAGTGTGTCGTGATGAAAAGAAATAAAAATGATTCATTAAGAAGGGCTCTTAATGATTGTAGAATTCTTTATGTTTCTTAATGAAGTACGGCACAATTATAGCGGGCCTTTGTGCTGCAGAGAGCGACAATTTAAGATACGGCTCGTTAAACTAAATAAAGTTCTGGAAACTGAATTTGAACATTTTTGATAAGAAAAAAAAAAATTCCTTATAAAAAAATCTCAAATCTTTATGCAAGGAGCTAAAATTTATTTAAATTATTATTGAATTAAATATTTGTACGAACTGAATTTTGAAAGAGAGATTGCAAGAACAAATATGTATTATTTTTGAAAGTATGGATTAGTTAGTGTGTGCCGTCTTTACCCATTGGGAACTGCCCAGAGGTAATTTAAATTTGCAATCCACTTCCTTTCTCTAAAAGAAGATAATGAAGTACTTGAATAACTGTCTATATTAATTATTTATTTGTTCCTAATTATTAATAATAGTATTGAATAAAGCATTTGATACTGATAACACTTGATATTGGTTTAAATAATATAATGACTACTCGTAGTTTAAAGATATAGATATCAAATATATAATTTTCTTATACAAGCAGCTTCAAAGTAAGCGAAGTAAATTATAAACATTAAAGTGATTTTTCTAAAGTATTACAATTTCTTTCACTCATCAGTAATTATTAATATTTTCATTTTTGCTCTCAGAATTGAAAATAATTTGGGTAATATTCAATATTATTGTGCAGTGAAAAACATAGTTAGGAAGATTATCTTCTTATTTATTGATTAATGAATCAAATGTGCATGATTTTAAGAAAGTAATCACGTAACTTTAAAACAATAACATTCATCAGAATTGTAAATGATTTTTTTTTGTTTACAGCTCAAACGCCTTTAATTCAAAGAAATTATTATTATTATTTATATGGTTTGTAATGCAGAATGGGAAAAAAAATGAAATAATTGCAATTTAGTATACACTTTTGCAAATTCACTCCATGACGACTAGGACTTACATAATTATCTCTGAATATAGTAGTTATGCTTAGTCTTTTCGAGAGTGTAAATATATTGAATAGAGTATTTAGGCAAACACAAAATATGAATTAGTTAGTATATCGTTAATCACTTCATACTTTGAAAAATGTAATACGAAATTTATTTGTGTATTTTGTGTATTTCGTAATTAATTTTTAAGTATTTTTTTATATTTTTAATTTATTTTTATGAAATTTTTTTACATTTTAAATTTATTTTTAAGTATTTTCTATTTTCAATTTACTTTCTAGAATATTTTTTGTTTTATTTTAAGTATTTTTTTAACTTTTTGTTTCTACTGTGTTAACTTCTTAATCTTCAAAGCAAACATAGCTGCGATAAACCATAACAATTAAAAAAAATTCTCAAATATATAATATTAACATTTCCTTCTCTACATTCTGAGCAGGATCAGTTTTGAGAAACCATAGAATGTAATGAAATTTTTAAAAAAATATTCTCCTTTCTTATAGTTTCCCCAATCTACGAATTCAGTAAGTCCTTTCTGAAATACAAAAACTTGAAACACAGATCCGAGATTCACTAACTGTTAAGTCTGGAAATTGAAAAGGAAAAAAAAAACTTTTATTGATTAAATTGTTTAGTTGAAAATTTAAATCCAATACCTTTTGTGTCATTCAAAGAGCAAGACGGCCCAAGGGAAACAGAAAAAAATCAATCTTTAGAAATCCGTTTACTTCATCAGAAATTCAATGGAAACTATATAGAAGCTAACAGAACCTCTGGCAAACGTATTAATTCAGATGCCGACACATTCTCCAGAACATAACAGGTTCGAGGAAGATATACTCCAATAATCAAATGCTTAGTTATTTAGCTCCTTTTTAATCATAACGGCTGGAAGATCCCAGCGGTACAGTCTGCGCATCTCACACGGAATCTCTTCACTTCCTTTCAATCCCTTTTGTACCAGCTAAAAACAACGAGAAGGAAACGTAAATAAATAAAAATTAGGTTTTGCAGTGGGAAAAAGGGGGGAAAATATATTGAACCACTGAGTATATCCGACTAAAAATTCGAAGGGATATTCCTCGGAGGGTTTTTCATTCTGCATTTCTCCACCCCATCCCCAACCTCTCAGTCATCTTACAATTTTTTTTCACCCCCTTCCACACTGACGTTCCAATTCTCAAGGTGTTTACTGCACCACATGTCACGCTGTAAAAACGTTCCTTTTTCAGATTTTCTTTATTCTTATTCCAATTTTTTTTAGTTTTCTTTTTGTCGATTTTACCTTTTGAAAAAGGTTTTGAGATGTTTGTTTAACGCCTTGGGCATTCTCCTCGCACTGCACCTTCCACGCCCCCTCCCCCCTAGACAATGCTGGTCTTTTTCGAAAAAAAAAAAAAAATGAAAATCGAATATATTTTTCGTTCGTTTTATTCTACTAGTTCTGTATCCCCTCCTCGTTTTGTGTGATCTATCCCAAAAGCAGCTTTCCTTACAAACTCTTAGTCACCCCCCCCCCCTTTATTTTTTTTTTCATCAACCCACGTTCACAGTCCCTGCCCAAAATCCCGTTAAAGATGCAAATAGTTGAAAAGAAGTGCAAATACAGTAAGAAACGAAAGCCTACGATGCAATCAGAAAGCACCCAAACAAGTTTTTATTCTTCTGCAAAGAATATACAGCAAGGAGTCAAGAAGATGAGCTTAGAAAGCTCTCCATAAACTGCTAGAAAATGCTATCTGTGTATTATTTTCACAGGCGCATTATTTGTAAATAATTCTTCTTTGTAATATATTCATATTAAAAATGTAATATATTCATAAATAAACTTGTACCAAATAAATTCAATTTATTCTAGGAGAAAATACATTACTTACAAAACTTTAGCTCTTCCTTTAAAGGTGTTATTATAATTAATTGAAATAGAATAAATTTAAAAATAAATATGTACTTCTATTTTGGTAATTTAAAGATAAATTCATAACAACAACATATTTCATTTTTATAAAACATTTTATTCAATTTAACTGCAGGAAATAAACTTCTTTTAATATTATTAAATATGAAATTGTTGTTATAATTTTTTTAATTAAATAATTAGTAATTACTTATGGACTTTATTACCCTTTAAATAAAACACTTTTAGTAAAATTTATTCTCAATGGTGATCTTCAAATGAAGATTATAGTACAAATGATGACACATATTCGTAGTGTTTGCGAAATCTAATAAACCAAAAAGTTTAAATTAAATTAAAATTATATTATATGAAATTATTTAATCTTTTCGAAATATATTATAGAATTCATGATCTTTAAATCAAGTAACATGTTTTAATTCCACTAATGCACATTAGTTCAAACAATTATGTAATGGAAACTTTATTATAAACAATTCTAGTAATTTAAAATATATTTGAATATTACGTTAATATCAATGTAATCCATTTGTAATATTGCTAATAATAGATTTAAAAATTGCATCATATGAGCGTTATGGCGTAATTATTTGAAAAATATTCACTTTAAATTTTATACATGAATTCCTTTCAGTTTCTTTAATAATCGAAAAATAATTTTAAACAAATATTTCTGTAAGAAATTTCTGACTTATTTAAGTTTTTAATGCTATAAAAACTTATAAACCAGTGCATAATAATAGCCGTAACAATTTATCTTGATATAATATTATAAGAGCTAAAAATTTTCATCTTAAATAAATCTCGTACAACTTTTAATGCTGGAAATTATATCTTTAGTTATTAAGAATCTCAGATACGCATACAAAAATCGCCATCAAATGTGCGGCATATCAAAAGATTGAATCACTTCGCGAAACTTTGTCAGGAAAAATCTTCAAAATCCCTTCATTTCAAAGAAATATCAGATGGTACGTAAATATTGAGTCAATGCTGTCTGAATTGAAGATTGTGCTCATGGAAAACCAGATCTCGATGGAATTCGTGGAATGTTTGCTCACGATTTGAAAGACCCTCTTCCAGAAAGAAGAACATGGGATGGAACGAGTGACGGACAAGGATAATGCAGATACATAGACTCATTCAGTCTTTTCACGGGACTTAAATATTTGCTCAGAATTCATTGAAGCAAAGTGGATCAGGATTCCATATTTTGACAAGTGATGCTGATGCTTTAATTGTAATTGCACAGTGAATCATTTATCTTTTATATCACGTTTGGATAACTAATACAAATTTTTTTAATTCTTTTGAAACGTAATTTTTTCCAAGATAATTTTTGGGTAAAAAAAACTTTTTGCTTTTATGAATTTTTCGATGTTCATTACCCAACTATTTATTCAGTGTCCTTCTAAAGTAAGTAGAGGTTGATTACAGTGTGAGTTATAATGCTAACTAATTATTTTCATTTAAGTTTCAAATTTATAAGTGGTAACTAATTAAATATGCTTTTTTAATTATTTAGGTTAATAATTTACTTTTTGTGGAACTATGAATAGAATAATTATGTACTTATTATGAAAAGTGAATTTCATCTACATTTCGGGCATGGTTAAATTGAAATGTATTTTACATTATGTTATTTTGAAAACAAAAATAACTTATAGGTGCTGTATTAATCAATATTTAAAATAAATGAATAACGTATCTGAAATCTAGTTTAATTAATTCAGATTTAAATTCTTAGATTTGCAATCATTTAAAAATACCAATCTGAAGTTATAGAGGAAAAAAAAAGAATGTAAATCATCAATATAAGTGCTATTAATTTAATGTGTCATATTTTTGTTTAGTTTTTAATCATATTTCACAATGAATGTTAATATAAAATTAAATAAGTGAAATAATTAATTTATCAAATCATACGTAAAATATCATATAACTTTAACCTAAATAATTTTAATTTCTTTTTCATAAACAATGTGCATAGTTATGCTGAAATGAATGTTATATTACATTATTTTGAAAAAAATCTAGAGATGTGTCATTAATAAATAATTCAG
Organism: Caerostris darwini; assembly: GCA_021605075.1. NCBI lineage: Eukaryota > Metazoa > Arthropoda > Arachnida > Araneae > Araneidae > Caerostris > Caerostris darwini. Next base: position 165,476 of record BPLQ01011834.1, read on the forward strand.
TAAAGTAGTTTAAACCATCTGAAATGCTTAATTAATTTAAAATTCCATTTTTAGATTTGTAGATTTTAAAAAATACTTACCTGAAGCTGTAGAGTATAAAAGAAAGTAAATTTTAAATATAAATGTTATTAATTTATTGTATCATATAGTATTTGGTTATTTTGGAAGTTTGCATTATATATTCAAACAGTTCGTTTCTACCAAAGGACATATTTATAGATTTCCATTTCAGTCAAAATCACTACTCATAAATTTTTATATTATTCAGTGCTAACATAAATATCATTGTTTTATGTTCGAAGGAATAAGAACGCAGCAAATTCTCAATTAAATTACTGCTCTATAATTTCTTTCTGCAAATGTTTGAATAGCTACCTATTATTTTGTTTTAAATTGCATCACAGATAAATTTCCAGAGAAAAAAAATGTAGCTTTATTTTAACCCTTTTTTATAACTTCGTGACTTGGAAAGGAGAACGTGTTTGTGCTCAATAAAATTTTGTTCCCTTGCACGATGAAAGCATTGCGTATAAATATAGTATATTAGTACGCTTATACTACATCTAAATGAAAAAAAAAATTCTGCTCCAAAACATGATTTTTTTTTCTTTTATGAAGCTTCAATAGTAAAAATTACAGAAGTTTTTTTTAACACAAATGAAGTCTGAAATCATATCAACTTCTGAATTGGAATGTAATTTTTAAATCAATGTATATATTTAAATGTAAAAAATCTATACATCGCTTAGTACCTATTAAATGCAAAAATAATCGTAATTTTTATTTTAATATAAACTCATGTAATTTTACTATTTTTAGTGATCAAATATAATCTGTAAGAGTCATACAGATAATAATAAAATATATTGATCTGCAATGTATTTTTCATTTCGTTTAAAATATTTAATTAGATGAAACGAAAAACAGTTATATAATTCAAATACTGCATTTATGCTAGAACATATCCTTTTTCTTTCTTCTTCATTGACGCAACAAACAAGCCGTCTGCCTACTGGCAGATTCCGAAACATGAGATGTTTTCTTTTTACGGAATAAGATCGTGAACCCTACTCCTAACGCACTACAGCCATATTAGACAGGTCGCTTACGTTTTAAAGTACCAATTACCACTACACACATTTCTGGCCCGATCGGGACTCAAACCCGGTGTTACGGAGCGCCAGAGCGCTAGTTACTCGGCCATCAGATCCCATTTGCGAACCAGATGATATTTATTGATTACTTTAAAATTTTGCGCTTATGTTTCTGATAAATTAATTTAACTTTTTCGCACTTCTTCAACAGCGCTATAGAACAGCGTCATTCTTTTACGGTGTAGGGTTACTAATCCTACTACCAACATTCACATTAGATCAGGGCGTCAAACCTGAAAAATTAGGCACCGAACCCCAGCTAGAATATATTACGAATCCTAATTTCTTTGTACTAAATCTTGTACATTCTCAGAGAAAATAAATTGAAATTACCAGATTAAAATATAATAAAACGACAATATGTCTAATCTAATATACATATTAAGGTGATAAATTAACTTGAAATACTTAATCTAATATTTAATATACATAACAGTGTTTTTATTAAAACAAAATTGAAATTTATTTACCTACAAGCTTTAATAATTCAATCTAACAAATAATTTAAATGCTTTAAAAGATAATTATAATATATGACATTCAAAATATTCAATCATTTTGAAAAAGTAATTTATAATTATAAAGACTCAAATTATATTAAATGAACGGAAATTATTTCAAAGCTAATAATATATTTCTTAGCTGATAATTATTATAAATTTATATCTAACTATAATTTTAAGAAAACTTACTCATCCCAACGGAATTTGAATTAATTTTTTTTAACTGGTCACAGCGAAGGCAGAAGAGATTGAAAACGCATTGAAGCATAATGAAAGAAGTTTACAATATAGATATTACTTCGATAAACTTGGAAGGAGAAATAAAAATTACACACCATCTGATAATTTTGAAAATTAGAAGTATAAAGGAATAAAGGGGGGAGATAATACTATTTTTAAAAAAGAAGGCTTTTCTCCTTTAATTAAGAGTGTCAGGATAAAAAGAAGTAACAATGATTCATTAAGAAGGGCTCTTAATGACTGGAGAATTCTTTATGATTCTTAATGAAGTACGGCATATTTGTAGCGGGCCTTTGTGCTGCAGAGAGCGACAATTTAAGATACGGCTCGACTAAACTAAATAAAGTTAATGGAAACTAACGAATTTTAATATTTTTGATAAGAGAGAAAAAAAATTTATTCTCCGTGAAGTGAAAATCCTTGTAAATCTTTAGGCTAGGAGCTGAAATTTATTTTTATTATTATTGTATTAAATAATTGTAGGAATTGAGTATTGAAAGAGACATTGCAAGAACAAATATGTATTCTTTTTTTGAGTAAGGATTACTTAATGTGTGCTGTTGTTTTAACATTGGGAACTTTCAGAACCGTCCAAAGGTAATTTAAATATGCAATCCTCGTCCATTATGCAAAAAGCAGTTAATGAAGTACTTGAATATCCCGTCTATATTAATCATTTGTTTATTCCTAATTATTAATAATGGTATTTATTAAAACACTTGATACTGAAAACACTTGAAATTGATTTAAATATATGTAATGACAACTCGTAGTTTAAAGATATTGATATCAAATATATAACTTTTTTTATCAGTCCTCTTGAACAAAGTAGGAACAAAGCTTGAATTTTCTTGAAAAAAATTATGCGAAGTAAAATATAAACATTAAAACGACTTTTATAAATTATTACAATTTCTTTAACTGATCAGTAATTATTATTATTTTTATTTTTGCTCTCAGTATTCTAAATGGTGTGGGTAATTTTCAATGTTATTGTGCAGTGAAAAATAAAGTTAGAATGATTATCAACGTATTTAGGGATAAATGAAACAAATGTGCATGATTGTAAAAAAGTAATCACATACCTTTATGACAATAATAATCATCAAAATTGAAAATGATCTTTGGCAGTATACAGTTGAAACGCAGGTAATTCAAAGGTAATTTATTATTATTGATATGGTTTGTAATGTAGAACGAAAATAATGAAAAAAAAATACAATTTAGCATTAAGTTTTGCCAATTCACTCCATGACGACTAGGAATTAAATAAATATCCCTGCATATAGTAGCTATGCATAATCTTTTCAAGAGTGTAAATGTACTGAATGGAATATTTACTGAAGTACAAAATACCAATTATTTGGCTTAAAAATTTAGAGCATTTAGTTAATTATTTCTTACTTTGAAAAATGCAATACGAAATTTATTATTTTTTTTTTATTTTTAAGTATTTTGTGTAGTTCTTTTATTTATTTTTATGTATTTTTATTTTTTAAATTAATTTTAAGTATTTTTTTTTTAAATTTATTTTCATGTATGTTTTTTTTGTTTTATTTTATTTTCAATTCATTTAAAAGAATATTTTTTTTTTATTTTAAGTATTTAACTAAATTTTAAATAATTTTTCATTTCACTGTATTGCTTTCTTAATCTTCAAAACAAATTTAGCTACGATAAATCATAACAATTTAAAAAGATTTCGTATAACATATATAATATTAAAATTTCTTCTCTACATTCTGAGCAGGATCCATATTGAAAACCATACAATGCATTGAACTTTTTAAAAGAATATTCGCCTTTCTTATTGAGTCCTCAACCTACAAATTCATCCACGCAACAAGACATTCAAAAAAAATTTTTAAATATTGATCTGATATCCACTAACTGTAAAGCCTGGGAATTAAAAGGAAAAAAATACACTTTTCTTGATAAAATGGCGTAGTTTGAAAATTTAAATCAAATTCCTTTCGTGTCATTCAAACAGCAAGACGGCCTAAAGGGAAACAGAAAACAATCAATCTTTCGAATTCTGTTTAATTCATAAGAAATTCAATGGAAACGATATAGAAGCCAACAGAACCTCTGGCAAACGTATTAATTCAGATGTCGACACATTCTCCAGAACATAACAGGTTCGAAGAAGATGTACTCCAATAATCAAATGCTGTTATTTAGCTCCTTTTCAATCATAACGGCTGGAAGATCCCAGCGGTATAGTCTGCGCATCTCAAGCTGAATCTCTTCACTTCCTTTCAATCCCTTTTGTACCTGCTAAAAACAGCAAGAACGAAACGTAAATAAAAAATAAAAAAATCAGGTTTTGCAGTGGAAAGAAGGGGATGAAAATATATTCAACCAATGATTATATTCGATTAAAAATTCGAAGGGATATTTCTCGGAGGGTTTTTTCGTTCTGCTTTTCTCCACCCCAACCCGTCAGTCAGTTTACAATTTTTTTATTTTTGTTTTGTAACCCACCTTTTCACACTGACGTTCCAATTCTCAAGGCGTTTACTGCACCACGTGTTACTGTGTAAAAAAGTTATTTTTTTCCCATTTTCTTTATTCTTATTCCAATATTTTTTTTTCGTTTTTTGTCCTTCTTACCTTTAGAAAAAGGTTTGAGATGTTTGTTTAATGCCTTGGGAATTCTCCGTCCTCCCTATACCACCCCAACCAATACTGGTCTTTTTTCGAAAATAAAAAAAAGGAAATCGAATATATTTTTTGTTCCTTTTATTCAGCTAGTTCTGTTCTCTCTCTCTCTCTCGTTTTATGCGATCTATCCCAAAATCAACTTTCCGTACAAACTCTTTGTCACCCCTCCCCCGTTATTTTTTCCCCATCCCCTGTTCACTGTTCCTGCCCAAAATCCCGTTAAAGATGCGAATAGTTTATAAGAAGTGCAAATACAGTAAGAAACGAAAGCCTGCGATGTAATCAGAAAGCACACAAACAGGTTTCTTATTTTTCATCAAAGAATATACAGCAAGGAGTCGAGAAAATGAGCTTAGGAAGCTCTCCTTAAACTGCTAGAAAAATGCTATCTGGGTATTGTTTTCACAGGCGCATTCCTTGTAAATAATTCATATTTAAAAAATTTTTAGTATTACATTTAGTCTATATTATTTAATCTTTATATTAAAAAATTTAAATTGAGTATAAGTATATTTACTACCAAATAAATCCATTTTATTCTAGAAGAAAACATATTACTTTAAATTTTAGCTCTACGTTTTGAAGATATTGTTAAAATTAATTGAAATAGAAGAAATATTTTAAAAAAAAAATACTTCTTTTCGGTAATTTAAAGACAAAGTCGTATCAACAAAATATTTCATATTTATAAAATATTTTATTCAGTTTAACTACTATAAACCAACTTTTTTTAATAATATTAAATATTAAATTTTTGAATTTTTTTTTCCAAAAGCAGTTAGCAATTACTTATGAACTGTATGAACCGTTAAATATAAAACTTTTCCTAAAAATCATTCTCAGTTGTGACCTTCTCAAATTGTGATGCATACTCATAGTGATTGTGAACATCTATATTTAACATGGTGGTTAGAATCAAGTTTGAACGGAAATTATGTTCTAGCTTTAAAATTTATCTTCCTTCATTCACTATTCACTAACCAGTATTCACATTTTTTGGTTGATTATTGATTTATTTGAGTTGAAAGGTCTATTGTATCAGCGAATATATAATCATTTTGATGTTGGATTGTAAGGCATTTGCATATGATAGGAATATGTATATAACAACAACAAAAACAGCAACACATATATTATAATCTGATTATGCATTGTTCTTTTTTTTGGTCTCAAACATATGGTTAATTAAAATTTATATAAATGAATAACTGAAGTCAAACTCTCCTAAATCATACAATTTAAATACAATTAAAATAACCTGAAATGAATGAATTTAAAAAAAATAAATGTACAAATGATGAATATATATCATTAAACGATCTAAATTTAAGCATTACAGTTGCACATAATTTTTTATTTTCTTTCAGAAATAACTGTCTATAGAATTAATGCTGTTTTGAATCGAATAACATATTTTAATTTGACTAATAAACATTTTTTCAATACAATTATATAATGGAAAATACGATATAAAAATTTCTAGTACTTTATATATATATTTGTATATTATCCATTTGATATATTGCTAATAATTAAGCCATACTCTGATAAATCATACAATTTAAATAAAATTAAAGTTGTATCAAATAAAATGATACATATTTTAAAATTATGTGAACTTTCCCAATATTTTACTGAATTTCTGCTTTTTTGAAAAGAGTAACCTATTTTAATTTACCAATAAACATTAGTCCAAACCATTTATATAATGGAAAATATATTATAACTAATTCTAGTAATTTAAAATATATTTGCATATTACGATATGTATTTGAAATATATATATATTTTTTTCTAATGCAGCTGGTAAACACAGACAGCTCGGTATTGGATGCCTTAAGGCAAGTGCTGCACAGACGTACTCACTTTGCATTACCCAGGGGCGCGTGTAACTTTAAGATAAGCAACGGGCGCGGAGTAACAATGCCCCCGCAACGCTCTACGATCCTATTAGATCGGAACCTACTTTTTAAAGTGGATTCCGAACCACTACAAACAACCAGGGCACCGCCGGGACTCGAACCCGATACCTGTGGTACCGAGCGCCACTCAGCCATTCAGTCCCCGCATTTGAAATATTGCGAATAATAAATTTAAAAATTTCATTATGCGAACGATATAGCATACATACTATTTGAAAAATATTCGGTTTGAATTTCAAAAATATGAATTCCTTTTAGTTTCATTATAATTTAACTAATTTTGAAAGAATTTTATTTTAAGAAACTTCAGAATTATTCAATTTATTAAAGATATAAAAATTTTAAGCAAGTGCATAATAAAAGCCGTACCAATTTGTTTTGATGTAATATTATAGATAAACTAACCTTTTTCATTTTAAATAAACCTTGAACAGCTTTTAACGAATGTAATTATATCTTAAGTTATTAAGAATCTCAAATACACATTCAGAAAAAAAGTCAACATCAAACGCACGACATATCGAAAGATTCAATCACTTCGCGAAACTTTGTTAGGAAAAATCTTCAAAATCCCTTCATTTCAAAGAAATATCAGATGGTACGTAAATATTGAGTCAATGCTGTCTGAATTGAAGATTGTGCTCATGGAAAACAAGATCTCGATGGAATTCGTAGAATGTTTGCTCACGATTTCAAAGGATCTCTTCCAGAAAGAAGAACATGGGATGGAACGAGTGACGGACAGGGATAATGCAGATACATGGACTCATCCAATCCTTTTACGGGACTTAAATATTTGCTCAGAATTCATTGAGGCGATGTGGATCAAGACTCCATGTTTTGACAAGTGATGCTGATGCTTTAATTGTAATTGCACAGTGAATCATTTATATTTTATATCACGTTTGAATAATTAAAATATTTTTTTTAAAAAATTTTTTGGAAATTATTTTTTTCTGAGATAATTTTCGGTTGAAAAAAATTTTGCCTTCTGTTAATTTTTGATGCTCATTAACCAATTACTCATTCATTGTGTGTGCTTCTAAAGTAAGATGAGACTGGTTTCAGTATGAGTTATAATGTTAACTCATCATTTTCTTTTTCATTGTATTAATTTTATAAGTGGTAGCTAGTTAAATGCGTCTTTTTAATTAATTGGGATAATTATAACAGTATGCTATGATGGAAAAAAATCTATTTATTCGCTATTAATAAATATTTAAAGTTAGAGTTTAAAGCATCTTAACTATTTCATTAATTCAGATTGCAATTGTTAGATTTGTTAGCCTTAAAAAATATTAATCTGAAGTTGTAGAGGAAAATAAAAGACGGAAATATTCAATATAAGTCCAATTAATTTATTGTGTCATATTTCTGTATTGTTTCAATCCCATTTCATAATGAATTTTTTTTAAAATTAAATGAGTCAACTAATTAATTTATTAATTATTAAGTTAAATATCATGGCATTTTAATCGGCAATTTAAACTTTTATATTTTTAACTAAAAATTTTAATTTCTTCTTCATATGTTACGTGCTTGATTAAACTGAAATGAATTTCACATTATGTTATTTTGAAAAAAAAATGATCTGTAGGTTCTCCATTAATAAATAAATAAAGTAAAAGTTTTAAGCATCTCAAATCTAGTTTAATTAATTCAGGTTGCAATTGTTAGATTTGACGATTTAAAAAAAAAAACACTAAACTGAAGATGCAGAAGAAATTAAAAATAAATTTTCAATTAAGCTTTATTTATTTATTGTATCATCTTTTTGTGTTATAAAATTAAAATTCTAAAACAATTCAATAATCAACCAAAAATTAGAATACTGGGATTGAATGGTGCGTTTAAGAATATAAATTTGAAAACTGTGACATAATTTTCCGTTCTTACATGATTCCATCTACCCACTTTGACTACATCAATCTTAAATGCAGCAGTCCGAATGAAAAAGAATATGTGTTTTAATTTGAAAATGTCACCATTGAAAATAAATTTTATGAAAGGTTTTGTATTTATTGGATATTAAATTTAAGTAATTACTTATTTTTTTTTTTTAATTTCGACAAAATAATAAAAATTAATTACATATTTAAAATTACAAAAAAGTTTATTTATAGTAGTTAAATTGAATAAAATGTTTTATAAAAGTCAAATTATTTTGTTGATACGAAGACTCTAAATTACCAAAATATAAATACTTTTTATATATTTCTTCTATTTCAATTAATTTTGAACAATATCTTTAAAAGAAAGATCTAACATTTGTAAATAAGATATTTTCTTCTCAAAATAAATTGACTTTATTTGGTAGTAATTTACTTTAACTCAATTTAAATACTTGATTAATGATGTACAAGACTAAAAGTATTTCTAAATATTTTAAATATGCATATATTGCAAAGAAGATTTATTTACATAGAACGGGCCTGTGAAAACAATACCCAGATAGTACTTTTCTAGCAGTTTAAGGAGAGCGTTCTAAGCTCATCTTCTCGACTCCTCGTTGTATAATATTCTTTGCGGAAAAATAAAAAACTTGTTTGTGTGCTTTCTGATTGCATCGCAGGCTTTCGTTTCTTACTGTATTTGCACTTGTTATAAACTATTCGCATCTCTAACGGGATTTTGGACAGGTACAGTGAACGGGAGGTGGTGAAAAAAAATAAGAGGTGGGGGTGACTAAGATTTTGTAAGGAAAGCTGCTTTCGGAATAGATCGCTCAAAACGGGAGAGAGAGAACAGAACTAGTAGAATAAAACGAAGGAAAAATATATTCGGTTTTTCTTTTTATTTCTATTTTCGAAAAAGACTTGCATTGGTTGGGGGAGGCAGTAGTAGGAGAATGCCCAAGGCATTAAACAAATATCTCAAAAACCTTTTCAAAAAGGTACAAACGACAAAATAAATAATAATAAAAAACTGGAATAAGAATAAAGAAAATGGGAAAAAAGAACGTTTTTATAGCGTAACACGTGGTGCAGTAAACACCTTGAGTATCAGAACGTCAGTGTGAAAGGGGGTGAAAAAAAAAAGAAAAAGAAAATATAAACTGACTGAGGGGTTAGGAATGGGGTGGAGAAATGCAGAAGGGAAAAACCCTCCGAGGAATATCCCTTCGAATTTTTAGTCGGATATACTCATTGGTTGAATATATTTTCATCCTCTTCTTTCCACTACAAAACCGGATTTTTTTTTTAGTTTTTTTATTTATTTTTTCATTTACGTTTCATTCTCGCTGTTTTTGACAAAAGGGATTGAAAGGAAGTGAAGAGATTCAGTGTGGGATGCGCAGACTGTACCGCTGGGATCTTCCAGCCGTTGTGATTGAAAAGGAGCTAAGTAACTAAGCACTTGATTATTGGAGTATATCTTCCTCGAACCTGTTATATTCTGAAGAATGTATCTCCATCTGAATTAATACGTTTTCCAGAGGTTCTGTTTGCTTCTATACCGTTTCCATTAAATTTCTGACGAAATAAACGGAATTCTAAAGATTGATTTTTTTCTGTTTCCCTTAGGCCATCTTGCTCTTTGAATGGCAGGAAAGGAATTTGATATAAATTTTCAAACTAAATAATTTTATCAAGAAATGTTTTTTTTTCTTTTTAATTTGTTTTAATGTTAGTGGATCTGGAATCAGTATTTCAAATATTTTTTTTAGAAATCACTTAGACTGAATTTGTAGGTGGGGGATACAGTAATAAAGGCGAATATTCTTTAAAAAGTTCATTATATTCTATGATTATCCAAAATGGATCTTGCTCAAAAAGTAGCAAAGGAAATTATATATTATATATGTTGTGTCGTATTTTGTAAAATTGTTTTTCCTTTAACAAAACTATACTTTTTTTAAAGATTAAAAAGGCGATACATTAACAAAAAAATGTATTTAAAATTTAGTTGAAAATATTTAAATTAAAACAAAAAAATACTTAAAACAAATTTAAAAAAATTAAATATACACAATATACTGACAAATAAATTTAAAAAATAATAAATTTTGTCTTACATTTGTTAAGTAAGAAGTAATTACCTAAACATTATAAATATTTAAGCCAAATTACACGACTTGAACCGGAAACCTTTCTAACTGAATGCCAACTACAATATATTACGAAACCTAATTTCTTCATACTAAATCTTGTTTGATCTCTGTTAAATGAAAATGAAAAAAAAAAAAAATGAAAAAAATCTAATGGAATCAAAATATATATCATGTAAATTACATATTAAAGTAACAAATTTACTTAATTTAAAGTGAAAAATAATATTTAATAAACATAACATTGCTTTTACAAAAGAAAAATTGAAAGTTATCCAAAAGCTTTAATAATTCAATCTAATAATATAACTTAAATGCCTTAGTTGCTAATGTTATATGCCATTTAAAATAGTCAATCATTTTATAAATGCATGTTATAATTATTAGGACTCAAATTATAATAACAGAACGAAAAATATGTCAAAATTAATAATATATATAATATTGTAAATTTATATCTCACTTTAATTTTAAGAAAACTTACTGATCCCAAAGGAATTAGAATTAGTTTTTTTAACTGATCAATAGAGAAGGCAGAAGAGATTGGAAATGCATTGAAGCTTAGTGAAAGAAGTTTAAAATATGTATATATTCTTCGATAAACTTGGAAGAAGAAATAAAAATTACACACCGCACCATCTGGAAATTTTGAAAATTAGAGGTATAAAGGAATATAGGGGAGAGGAGAATAATATTTAAAAAAAGAAGGGTTTTCTCCTTTAATTAAGTGTGTCGGGATGAAAAGAAGTAAACATTATTCATTAAGAAGTACTCTTAATGACTGGAGAATTCTTTATGATTCTTAATGAAGTACGGCATATTTATAGCGAGCCTTTGCGCTTCAGAGAGCAACAATTTAAGATACGGCTCGACTAAACTAAATAAAGTTAATGAAAACTGACGATTTTGAACATTTTTGATAAGAGAGAAAAAAAATTTCCTGTGAAGTGAAAATCCTTGTAAGTCTTTACGCTAGGAGTTAAAATTTGTTTAAATTATTATTGAATTAAATATTTGTATGACCTGAGTATTGAAATAGAAATCGCAAGAACAAATATGCATTCTTTTTAGGAGTAGGAATTAGTTAGTGTGTGCCATCTTTTACCATTGGGAACTTTCGGTACTGCCCAGAGGTAATTAAAATTTGCCATCCTCTTTCCTTTCTGCAAAATCAGATAATGAAGTACTTGAATAGCGTGTCCATGTTAATCATTTATTTGTTCCTAATTAATAATAATAGTATTTAAAAAAATTGATATAGACTTAAATATATGTAATTACTACTCTAAGATATATTGATATTAAAGTATGTGTAGTTTTCTTGAACTGACATCATAGGTGTAAATGTAGTAAAATATAAACATTATAATGTTTTGTAAACCGTTACAATTTTTTATTGATCAGTAATTATAATTTTTTTTTTGCTGTCAGTATTGAAAATAAGATGTGTAATTTCAGTATTATTGTACAGTGAAATAAATCATTAGAACGTTTCTCTACATTTATGTTAAAAGCCAACTTTTAAAATAGAATTGTCAAAAATGATCCGATATATTAGATAATGTTTAAAACTTGTTTGTAAAGGAATTTCTATATTATAAATGTTTTTCATAATTTAGTAAAAGTTATTATATACTATTTTCTTTATATTGACTCACTATATATATATTTAAATATCATCAAAATAAATTAATATGTAGGTAAAATAACTTTGGATTATACAGGTTTGGCAAGTCATTTTAAGCATTTTGCTATAAAAATTAACTTTAACAAATCAAATTAATCTTTTTGTAAATTAAATTTTCCTTTTTGCACATCTAATTAAACTTTCTTAAAATTTAGACTTTATTCGTATTTTAGTAATAGTACAGGCATATATTTATAAAGACATGTAGGATTATGTAGTCCTAAATATGCATTTCTGTAGGAATAGTGATACATTGATATGGGAAAATATGCATACTCAAATATAAATACTATAACATATAAATATGTATGCATACGCATATATACTTAAGTAAATATGCGTGCGTCTTTGCGTATTTGAGTACGTCTTTGCGTATTTGCGTACGTCTTTGCGTATTTGCGTACGTCTTTGGGTATTTGCAGTATTGGGCGTAGGCAAATGGACTAGGCCGAATATGCGGCTGTTGGTCAACTGATGATGATCGTGAAAAATAGAAATATTTTAATATATTTTTTAAAGGAAAAATTACCGTTATTTTTGTAATTACCAGATATTTAACGATTTATAATTTTTTTAATATTTAAACATGTACATAGTTTGAAAATTAGATTGCAATTCAGAAGTTGATATGATTTTAGACCTTGTTTGTGTTATAAAATGTTATGTAATTTACCATTGCATCAAAATAAAAGAGAAGAAAAAAAAAATCCTATCTTGTCCAAAATTTTGTTTGTATTTAGATTTAATACAAGCAGACTAACAGACTATATTTATAGGACAGGTTTTCATCGTGCAAGAGAACAACATTTTGTTCAGCACAAACACGTTCTCCTTTCCAAGTCACGAAGTTATAAAAAAGGGTTAAAAGAAACTACATTTTTTTTCTCTACAAACTTATCTGGGATGCACTTTAAAACAAAAAAAAATGTGTAGCTATTTAAATATTTGCAGAAAGAAGCAATAGAATAATAATATAATGGAGAATTTGCTCCGTTCTTATTTCTTCAAACATAAAACAATGATATTTATGTTACCACTGAATAATAAAAAAATTTATGAGTAGTGATTTTTACTGAAATGGAATTCAATAAATATCTGCATTGATAGAAACGTACTTTTTGAATATATAATGCAAACTGACGTCCTTTCAGATTATTATCAGTGAAAATATATTTGGATTTTTTTTCTTTCTGTTTTAAAATCTAATTTATAAATTGTAATTTTTAAGGTTAAAATTTTTTTATTTTACAATAAAATGTTAAATATTTATATCTGATATTTCTTTTGTATAAGATTTTATTTTGTATGACGTAAGGTTTATAATCTATTAGCTGACACAATTTTTTTTAATTTAATACATAACAGCCAACTACATCTTTAAAATGAAATTTTTTTAAGAATCAGAAAATATTTCTTTGCAATGAGATACTTATATGACTTGCTTAAAAATGGTAAGTGTATTCGTAAGAATGGTAAGTAAATTCGTAGAATTACTGATAAAGGTATGAAGTAATTCACATGAATTTTTCATGAGGCATACGAGCATAAAAAAATTAATTTATATATAATTAAAAGTTAGCATAACATAAAAGTTATTGTTGAGAAAAATTATTTAAAAAATATTCAGAGCTAGCTGGAAATTAAAAAGAATTTTATGAAAATCAAGATTTAATTATTAATTTTCTAGATTTCTTGAAGCATTTATCATGTAATTCAGGAACTTCTAAGCTTTTTATAACACAATTTATTACATAATACTAATTTCATAAAGTACCAGATACTTATTACAAGTTCCTCAGAATATTATAAACGAGTTTATAATATGTGATCAATTATTAAAACACATAAATATTAAATTAGTAAATGAATATAAGTTCTACGATATATTAAAAATAACGATAAGGTTATTGTTATTTATTATTTATGGATGGAAATATTCAATCTGTAATGTATTCGATACTTTCTAATGGATAAGATTTTAAAATTATTTAGGCTAAAAATTAAAATTTAATTCATGGGTTAAAATTTTATGATATCTTACTTATGAATTAATAAATTAATTAAATAATTAACTTATTTAATTTTATGTAAATATTCATTGTGAAATGTGATTAAAAACTAAACAAAAATATAATACAATAAATGAATAGCACTTTTATTTTGTCTGCAGCTGTCTATTATACTCATAGCTCCAAATGAAGTAAATAATTAAACTAATTACTTAAAAAGACATATTTAAGTAGCTATCACTTATAAACTAAAAAGAAAATAGCCAGTTAGCATTATAACTTATACTGCAATCATGCTTAACTTACTTAAGAAGGATACAAAATGAATATGTAATTGGTTAATGAGCATCGAAAAATTAATAGAAGCAAAAAGTGTCTCGGAAAAGAATAATTTCCAAAAGAAACAAAAAAAAAATGTAATTATCCAAACGTGATATAAAAGATAAAGGATTCACTGTGCAATTACAATTAAAGCATCAGCATCACTTGTCGAAACATGGACTCCTGATCCACATCGCCTCAATGAATTCTGAGCAAATATTTAAGTCCCGTGAAAGGACTGAATGAGTCTATGTATCTGCATAATCCCTGTCCTTCACTCTTTCCATCTCACGTTCTTCTTTCTGGAAGAGATCCTTTGAAATCGTGAGCAAACATCGAGATCTTGTTTTCCATGAGCACAATCTTCAATTCAGACAGCATTGACTCAATATTTACGTACCGTCTGATATTTCTTTGAAATGAAGGGGTTTTGAAGATTTTTCCTAACAAAGTTTCGCGAAGTGATTCAATCTTTTGATATGCCGCGCATTGGATGGCGATTTTATTTTCGTACGTGCATCTGAGATTCTTAATAACTTAAGATGTAATTTCATGCGTTTAAATGTGTTTAAAATGAAACTTTTTAGTTCTTAAAAAATTACAGCAAGACAAATTGGTACGGCTATTATTATATTCTTGTTTATAACCTTTTATTGCATGAAAAAGTAAAGTAAGTCAGAATTTTTTATGAAGATTGTTCGTTCAATATTAGTTTTCCATTATTAATGAAACTAAAAGCAATCATGTTTAAAATACTAAGTGAATATTTTAAAATAGTATGTATGCTATATCGCATTTATTTAGTAGTAAATTTAGTTTTACCTATTTTAAATATTATTTAATGATATGCAATAGAATAAAAGTTTTTCTAAACTTTTTAAATATGAATATATTAAAAAAATATAGAAGATTTATTCTCATAGACTGCGCCTGTGAAAACAATGCACCGATGGCATTCTTTTAGCAGTTTAAGGAGAGCGTTCTAAGCTCATCTTCTCGACTCCTTGCTGTATATTCTTTGCGGAAAAATAAGAAACTTGTTTGTGTACTTTCAGATTGCATCGTAGGCTTTCGTTTCTTACTGTATTTGCACTTCTTATAAACTATTCGCATCTTTAATGGGATTTTGGGCAGGAACAGAGAACGGATGGTGGTGAAAAAAATAAAGGGTGGGTGGGGACTAAGAGTTTGTACGGAAAGCTGCGTTTGGGGTAGATCGCACAACGAGAGAGAGAGAGAACAGAACTAGCAGAATAAAACGAACGAAAAATAAATTCAATTTTCTATATCTTTTATTTTCGACAGAGACCAGCATTGGTTAAGGGGGAGGGGGAAGTGGTAGGAGAATGCCCAAGGCGTTAAACGAACATCTCAAAACATTTTTCAAAAGGTAAAAATGAAAAAAGAAGTTGAAAAGAATTTAGTAGGTGTTTTTTTTAAGAATAAGAAATTGAAATAAGAATAAAGAAAAATGGTAAAAAAAAGAACGTTTTGACAGCGTAACACGTGGTGCAGTAAACACCTTGAGAATTGGAACGTCAGTGTGAAAGGGGGTGAAAAAAAATTGTAAACTGACTGAGGGGTTGGGGTTGGTGGTGTAGAAATGCAGAATGAAAAAACGCTCCGAGGAATATCCCTTCGAATTTTTAGTCGGATATACTCATTGGTTGAATATATTTTTGTCCCCTTCTTTCCACTGCAATACCTGATTTTTATTATTTTTTCTCTATTTACGTTTCGTTCTCTCTATTTTTAGCCGGTACAAAAGGGATTGAAAGGAAGTGAAGAGATTCAGTGTGAGATGCGTAGACTGTACCGCTGGGATCTTCCAGCCGTTATGATTGAAAAGGAGCTAAATAACTCAGCATTTGGTTATTGGAGTATATCTTCCTCCAACCAGTTATGTTCTGGAGAATGTGTCGGCATCTGAATTAATACGTTTGCCAGAGGTTCTGTTAACTTCTATATCGTTTCCATTGAATTTCTGATGAAATACATGGAATTCTAAAGATTGAATTTTTTCTGTGTCCCTTGGGTCGTCTTGCTCTTTGAATGACACGAAAGGAATTTGATTTAAATTTTTAAACTAAACAATTTTATCGAGAAAAGTTTTTTTTTCTTTTTAATTCCAGACGTAACAGTTAGTGGATGTGTAATTAGTGGTTGAAAGTTTTTGTATTTTAGAAAGCAGTTAGACTGAATTTGTGTGTTAGGAATCCAATCAGAAAGGCGATTATTCTCTTAAAAAGTCCATTACATGTTATAATTTTCCAAAATGGATCTGGCTCAATTTGTAACGAAGGAGAAAATTTAAATATTGTATATTTTATTTACTATCTTTTTTAAATTGTTTTTATTTATCAAAGCTAACTTATTATTTTGAAGATTAAAAAGAAAACAATACTCTAAAAACAAAAACGTTTTTAAAATTTAGTTTAAAAATTCTTAAATTAAAACAAAAGTAATATTTGAAAATAAATTAAAAATTAAGAAAAAAAATACTAAAAAATAAATTAAAAAATACACAAGATATTTAAAAATAAATTAAAATACAATATGTTTTTGTTATTATATATAGCTGCGGTATTGCTTATCTTCCTGATGACTCCTTTACAATTGTAGACAGCAGGCAAATGGAATATCCTTTGGTGTTTACCGCTCTCAACTTTATAAAGCATACTTTAAATACTGTTAGGTTATACATTACATCGTCTACCAACAAACACTTCAGAAATGATACCAAATGTACTACGAACATGGATATCTTTACCTTAGTGTTTTATTAATTCCCACAGTGATTAACGAAACAAATGTACATGATTGTAAAAAAAGTAACCGCATAAGACAATGATAATCATCAGTAATGTAATTGCTGCTGAATAGCCTGCAGTTCAAACACGGTTAATTTTTATATTAAAGATAATATTATTACTATTTATATGGTTATTAATGTTTTTGTTTCTTTCTAATGCAGCTGGCAAACACAGACAGCTTGGTCTTTGGATGCCTTAAGGCAAGTGCTGCACAGACGTACTCACTTTGCATTACCCCAGGAGGCGCGTGTAACTTGAAGATACGGACGCGGAGTAACAACGTCCCCGCAACTCTCTACGATCCTATTAGGAGCGGGACCTACGGCTTAGAGTGGATTCCGAACCACTACAAACATTTATGGCACCACCGGGACTCGAACCCGAAACCTGTGGTACCGAGGGCCAGAGCGCTAGCCACTCGGCCATTCAGGCCCCATGGTTGTTAATGTAGATAACAAATTAAATAAAAAAAATATTCGAAATTTAGCACACATTTTTGCCAGTTCATTCCAGAACAACTTGGATTTTCAAAAATGTCTCTGCATATAATAGTTGTGCCTGATCTTTGAATAGTGTAAATGTACTCGATGGAGTATTTCGAAAAATAAAGATTTTAAATTATTTCGCTTAAACATTTAGAGTATTTAGGTAATTACTTCTCCCACAGAACTTAAGAAAATTAAACTCGAATTGTTTTATGTTTTAATGCATTTTTAATTATTTTATGCCTTTAATGAAAGGAATGTGCATAACTGTGAAGAAGTAACCATATAATTTTCAGACAAAAATAATTATCAATACAGCAAATGATGATGGGAGCTTCCAGTTCAAACACAACTAATTGTACATTAAAGGGATTTTTATCCTAACTTATAGGGTTTCTAATATAGAAAAAAATCAAAAATATTCAAAATTTAGCAAACACTTTTGCCAAAACACTCTACGAAGACTAAGACTTACAGAAATATTCTTGCATATAGTAAATATACTTAATCTTTGAAAAGTGGAAATGTACTGAAATAGAACGTATGAATGTATTTACTGAAATAGAACATATAAATTATTTGACTTCAAAATTTAGAGTATTTAGGTAATTATTCTTACACAGAACTTTAAATAATGTAATACGAATTATTTTTTATATTTTAATGCGTTTTTATCTATTTACCTAAATTATAAATACTTTTTATTTTTATTGCATTGTCTTTTTAATCTTCAAAATAAGTTTACAATAAATAAATAAAAACAATTTTAAAAGTATTGCACATAAAATACACTGTACAGTCACATTAATGTGAAAACCACCTACTTTCGACGTCACCGTGAAATAAATAATCACAAAAGGTAGGTGGCAGCACATTGCAGTGGAGTGTATATAAAGAATTATACTTAATACCACTTAAATACCACTTAATACAATATTCCACATTCCACTTAAAGCCAGAATATACAAGAGTGTATGTTC
Source organism: Caerostris darwini (assembly GCA_021605075.1). NCBI lineage: Eukaryota > Metazoa > Arthropoda > Arachnida > Araneae > Araneidae > Caerostris > Caerostris darwini. Next base: position 184,302 of record BPLQ01011834.1, read on the forward strand.
TGGCTTTTGGCTCCTTCGACTGGACTGTATATATAATATTTAAATTACCTTCTCTACTTTTTGAGCAATATCCATTTTGGAAAATCATAGAATATAATGAATTTTTAAAAGAATATTTGTCTTTCTTATTAGGTCCCTAACATACAAATTCAGACTAAGTTCTTTCTGAAATACGAAATATTTCAACAAAAATTTGAAACACTGATCCAAAATCCACTAACAGTTGAGCCTGGGATTAAAAAAAATGTTTTCTTGATAAAACTGTTTAGTTTGGAAAATTAAATCAAATTCCTTTCGTGTCATTCAAAGAGCAAGACGGCCCAAGGGAGAAAAAAAAATGAATCTTTAGAATTCCGTTTATTTCATCAGAAATTCAATGGAAACGATAAAGAAGCCAACAGAACCTCTGGCAAACGTATTAATTCAGATGCCGACACATTCTCCAAAGCATAACAGGTTCGAGGAATATATACTCCAATAATCAAATGCTGAGTGATTTAGATCCTTTTCAATCATGACGACTGGAAGATCCCAGCGGTTCAGTCTGCGCATCTCACACTGAATCTCTTCACTTCCTTTCAATCCCTTTTGTACCGACTGAAAACAACGAGAACGAAACGTAAATAGAGAAAAATAAAAATAAAAATCAGGTTTTGCATTGGAAAGAAGGGGATGAAAATATATTCAACCAATGGGTATATCCGACTAAAAATTCAAGGGATATTCCTCGGAGGGTTTTTTCATTCTGCATTTGTCCACCCCATCCCCTACCCCCACAACAGTTTAAAATATATTTATTTTTTTTTTTTGTAATTTTTCACCCCCTGTCACACTGACGTTCCAATTCTCAAGGTGTTTACTGCACAACGTGTTACGCTCTGAAAACGTTCTTTTTTCACATTTTCTTTATTCTTATTCCATTTTTTTTTTAGTTTTCTTTTTGTCGTTTTTACCTTTTAAAAAGGCTTTGAGATGTTTGTTTAACGCCTTGGGCATTCTCCTCCTACTGCAACCCCCCTCCCCCACCAATGCTGGTCGCTTTCGAAAAAAAAAAAAAAAAAAAAAAAAAAAAAGGAAATCGAATATATTTTTCGTTCGTTTTATTCTGCTAGTTCTGTTCTCTCTCTCTCTCGTTTTGTGCGATCCATCCTAAAAGCAGCTTCCCGTACGAATTCTTAGTCAAAGATGCGAATAGTGTATAGGAAGTGCAAATACAGTAAGAAACGAAAGCCTACGATGCAATCAGAAACCACACAAACGAGTTTCTTATTTTTCCGCAAAGAAAATATAACGAGAAGTCGAGAAAGCTCTTCTTAAACTGCTAGAAAAATTCTATCCGAATATTGTTTTCACAGGCGCATTCCTTATAAATAAATATTCTTTTATATTTTGTGATATTCATTTAAAATGCTTTTAACTACTTTTATCATTAAACAAGTATTTAAATTGATTAAAAATATATTTGCTACCAAATAAATTCAATTTATTCTGGAAGAAAATATATTACTCACAAAAATTTAGCTCTTTCTTTTAAAGATAATTGAAATAGAAGAAATAGTTAAAATTAATTGAAATAGAAGAAATATTAAAAAAATATATATATTCTTTTTTTTTTTTTTTTTTTGAATTAAAGATAAATTCATAACAACAAAATATTTAATTTTTGTAATACATTTTATTTAATTTAACTAAAAACAAACTTGTTTTTATAATGTTTGATATAAAATTGTTTTTATTAATATTTCTGAATTATAAATAACAAATTCTTACGAATTTTATTATTATATAAATACTTAATTTTTCATTTAAGTTATTTTTTAATCCTAATAAATGTTTTTATTATTTATAAAATTAATAAAAAAATGTATGAAGAAAATTTAAAGTCATGAAATATATATTTAAAAATAAATTGACTAATTATTAAAACATATGTTTGTGAAAATTGTTAATAAAAATTTAGGACATAATACAATAAGACAAACTGTAAAACTCACGACGAACTCAAATAATAAAAGAAAAATATACTATTTCTTTATATCAATTAACAATGTATGTTGAGGAATTAATATTGTAGAAAAATTTGACAAAATTTAATCCTTAGAATTAAATTTATATATATATATATTCTGTTTAATCTAGTTATACTTGCTAAATTTCATGGGCTTTAAAATAGCATGTAATTTTTTTTTGTTCGGAATAAAGATGCTTTTATATTGATGTAGAAAAAACCTTTCTTCTTTAGTTACGATGTATAATTTGAAATGTATATAGATTTTTCCCATATGAATCATTCTTTCCCTTTGAAAACAAACTAATTAACTCAACCATGTAGTAGAGAATTTTTAAGAGAGTTCCCATCTTAGTACTTTACAGTTCATTTTTGGTACTATGTTATCAACTTCAAAGTATCCTATGATTTATTTTCTTTTGTTAAAAATAAACTTTTCTATAAAAGAAATTCTTGAAATTACTTAATAAAGAATAATAAGATAAAACGAGGCTGCTTTAATTCAAAAACCAAAAGTACAAAAATTAAACAGCTTTATCATTTTTAAAAATAATATATCTTAATAATATTACGGTGCCACAGGTTTCGGGTTCGAATATTAAGTCCATTTAAGTGGTCTTCTAACTGTAAGAGCGTCACGGAGCAAAAGTCAGGCTTCAGTTTAGAAATGTGTTAAATTCCATACTGAAGGCTTGGCCAGCCAAGTGGGATAAGAAACAACAACAGATGTGTAAGTAGTGAAATTTCAGTTTAGAAATGTGTTAAATTTACTGAAGAATAGAAGAATGCATTCTATTTATTTAATTGTTATTCTTCTGCTATTTTCATGTCTGAAAGTAAAGTAAAGTAAGGGTGTGGGATCTGAATTTAAATGACTCAAAATACAATGATGAATAACTTAATATACATATTTTTCTGAACATTTTGGAGCAGAAAAATAATGCATTTTCAAATATATTTTTAATTCGACCGTTTAATATTTTTGTGAATGGTTACAGCAGTCTCGGAGTTGAAATAGTTTGATTAGAAACCAGAAAAGTGAAGCTTTGTTAGCTAAATATTGTAGATATAGAAGTTCGAAGGCACCATAGGTAGTGAAAAGGTTGATACACACCATGTTTTAGTTCTACTTTTATTCTTTTTCTCTTTCTCAGTTTCAAACTAAAATTAATCAAAAAGAATTTAAACTTGCATTTTTATTCCAAGCTCATCATGAAGAGAGAAAGAAGCTTTAATCAATAAAGTTTTTGGGGAGGTTGCAATAATAGTTTCTTTCTGCAAATATTTGAATAGCCACCTATCGTTTTGTTTTAAAATGCATCACAGATATGTTTCAGAGAAAAAAATAACTTTGTGACTTGGAAAGGAGAACGTGTTTGTGCTCAATACAATTTTGCTCTCTTGCACGATGAAAACCTGTCTTATAAATATAATATATTAGTCTGCTTATGCTATATCTAAATGTAAAAAAATTCTGATCCAAGACCTGATTTTTTTTTTATTTTACTTAGAGCAATAGTAAATTACAGAAGTTTTTTTTGTAATACAAACGATGTTTGAAATCATATCAACTTCTGAATTTCAATATAATTTTAAAACAATATATGTGTTTCAATGCAAAATATTATAAATCGCTGAATATCCGGCAATTCCAAAAATAATAGTAATTTTTACTTTAAAAAATATCTTATAATTATATTATTTTTCATCTTCATTATTTTTCATCTTCCTTATTGGCTCAACAACCCCATAGTGGACCAAGTGTTTCTGCCTACTGGCAGATTCCGAACCATGAGATGTTTTCTATTTACAGGATAGGGTTGTCAGCCCTATGTCCAACGCCTCATATGCGCAAAGACGCATACAAATCAGTATGCATATATACTTAAGTAAATAGGCAATTGTAGTTGAAGATACATGTATATTGTAGTATACATCCATACCCAACTATTACATCACTATTCATAGAGAAATACATATTTAGGCGTACATAATCATATATGTCTTTAAAAACATATACAGGTACAATTATTAACCTACGAATAGTCTTAATTTTAAAAAGGTTGAATTTTATTTTCAAAGAGGATAATTTGATTTGCAAATTTGGAACATTCCATAATTTATCGGATCACTTTTGACAATTCTGTTTTATAAGTTGGCTTTTTACATATACGTAAGGAAACATTCATGCTTTTTTTCACTGTAAATTAGTATAGAAATTATCAAACTTATTTTCATTACTGTGAGAAACAATAAAAATAATTGTAATTAATGATAAATAAAAAAAATTGGAATAATTTATAAAACACTTTAATGTTTATATTTCACTTCACCTACTTTGAAGCTGTCAATTGAAGGAAACCAAACGTACTTTGATATCAATATATCTTCAAACAATTCTTGCATATATTTAAGTCTATATCAATTATTTTTCAATACTATTATTAATAATCAGGAATAAATAAATGATAGACATATTATTAAACTATTTCATTATTTTCTTTTTACTGAAAAGAAAACGATTGCAAATATAAATTACCTCTGGGCAATGCCCAAAATTTCCAATGGTAAATGACGGCAACACTAACTAATCCATACTCACAAAAAGAATACATAATTGTTCTTGTAATTTCTCTTTCAATACTCAGTTCTTACAAATATTTAATTCAATAATAATTTAAACAAATCTTAGCTTCTAGAGTAAAGGATATACAAGGATTTTTTCACTTCACAGAAAATATTTTTTTTTCTCCCTTATCAAAAATGTTCAAATTCGTTAGTTTCCCTTAACTTTATTTAGTTTAGTCGAGCCGTATCTTAAACTGCCGCTCTCTGCAGCACAAAGGCCCGCTATAAATATGCCGTACTTCATTAAGAATCATAAAGAATTCTCCAGTCATTATGAACCCTTCTTAATGAATAATTTTTACTACTTTTCATCCCGACACACTTAATTAAAGGAGAAATGCCTTCTTTTTTAAAATACTATTATCTCCCTCTTCATTCCTTTATCCTCTAATTTTCAAAATTACCGGATGGTACGGTGTATAATTTTTATTTCTCCTTCCAAGTTTATTGAAGGAATATCTATATTGTTAAACTTCTTTCATTATGCTTCAATGCATTTTCGATCTCGCCTGCCTTCGCTGTTGAGCAGTTAAAAAAAATTCAAATTCCGTTCGGATGAGTAAGTTTTCTTAAAATTAAAGTGAGATATAAATATATAATATTTCTCAGCTAACAAATATGTTATTAATTTTGAAATATTTTACGTTGAGTCATAATGTGAGTCTTTATAATTATAATTTTCATTTACACAATGATTGATTTAATGTCATATATTACTATTAATAGCTAAAATTTTTAAATTACTGTATATTAGATAGAACCATTAAAATTTGTGATAACTTTCAAATTTTTCTTTAGTAAAAACATTATTATATTTATTGAATATTAGATTAAGTACTTTAAGTTAATTTGTCATTTTTTAATTTGGAGAAAATATATTATAATTTCATTATCTTTTAAACAGTTATTTTAATTTTAATTTAAATGAGAACCTACAAGATTTATTATAAAGAAGTTGTGATTCTTAATATATTTTATGTATATTTGTATTTATTTATAAGAGTTGTCTCCAACAACGGTTATAAATTCTGGTGTTACGTTTTTCCAGACTCTCTTTGTACAGGAAAATATATATAGGTACACAGGTATATATGCCAGAACATTCATTGTGTAGCTTTTTCTCACATGCATGCTTTTACAAGATTAATTATTTTAAAATCAAGCATAGGCGGGTGGAAACACAACTAATGTGGTCGACTATTATCCATTAACGAGTACAAATTTATTTACAAAAAAGTTTGTTTTCATAGAGTAATATATAGAGAGAGTGGATTGCTTTTCTCAGTCCGTAATATTATAGGCTGGCTTCGCATCCTACAGTTTCAATATCATAGACAGTTTCGACTGAGAAGTTGAGACAACACTTTTTATCCCTTATTTCGTCTGTTTCTTTTCACAAATGTCTAGTTATTTATGGACGATAATGTGTAATTTCAAAAAATTTCCCTCCGGTCAATGACAGTATTGCAACTGAAGATATATGACAAATATATTACCATTCATATCAATCCACTCTCAACTTTATAAAGCATGATTTAAATGGTATGAGGATAAACAAAACTATATATACTATACCAGAAAACGTATCATCTGTAATACGAAAATGGAAATCTTTATCTTAGCGATTTATTAATTCGTTCAGTTGATTAATGAAACAAATGTGCAAATTTCTCAAATATATATGTAAATATATATTTTACAATAATGCACAAAACAAACAAAGTATGACAAACCCTTGAGGCAATAATAACAATCAATAATGTGAATGAAGCTTGATAGCTTGCAGTTCAAAAACAGTTATTGTCATAATGAGCGACTTATTATTTTTATGTATATGGTTTTTAATGTAGAATACCGAAAAAAAATTAAACATATACGAAATTTAAAATACATTTTTGCCAATTTACTCCATGACGACTAAGACTTAAGAAATTATCTCTGCATGTAATAGTTATGCTTAATCTTTGAAGAGTGTAAATGTACCACACATATCATTTATAGAAATACAACATTTAACTAAGTTGGCTTAGAAATTTAGAGTATTTAGGTAACTATTTCTTTCTTTGAAAACTGTAATACGAAATTTATTATTTTATAATTAATTTACAATTTTTTGTGTATTTTTAATTTATTTTTAAGTATTTAAATTTTATTTTTAATTAATTTTCAAGAATTTTTTGTTTTATTTTAAGTATTTTAACTAAATTTTAACTAAATTTTGTTTTTACTGTATTGTCTTTTAATAATCAAAATAGGTTTAGCTTCTAGAAATAAACACAGTTTCAAAAAGATTGCACATAACATATATAATATTAAAATTTCATTCTCTACTTTCTGAACAGGACACATTTTGTGACATCACAGCATGTAATGAACTTTTTAAAAGGCTATTCGACTTTCTTATTGCATCCTCAACCCAAATTCAGTCTAAGTGCTTTCTGAATTACAAAAATTTCAGACACTGATCCGCGATCCATTAATTGTTACGTGTGGGAATTAAAAGAAAAAATAAACTTTTCTTAAAAAATTATTTAAATTAAAAATTTAAATCAAATTGCTTTCGTGTCATTCAAAAAGCAAACCAAAAGAAAAAGAAAAAAAAAATCATAGTTTAGAATTCCGTTTATTTCATCAGAAATTCAATGGAATCGATATAGAAGCTAACAGAACCTTTGGCAAACGTACTAATTCAGATGCAAACACATTCTCCAAACCATAAGAGGTTCGAGGAATATATACTCCAATAATCAAATGCTGAGTTATTTAGCTCCTTTTTAATCATAACGGCTGGAAGATCCCATATCTACAATGGATAAAAAACAAATCTACAGTGGATACTTTTGAATATGTATTAAGAGTTTTCGTGTATGAATCACACTTTCTTTCTAGAAACTAAAACCAATTACCTCAACTATGTAATAGAGAATTTTTAAAAGATTCGCTATCTTAATACTTTGCAGTTTATTTTTGATACTCTGTTATAAACTTCAAAGTATTCTATTGTCTATTCTCTTTGGTTAAAAATAAACATTTCTAGAAAAGAAACTCTTGGTACTTACTTAATAAAAGAATAATAAGATAAAAAGAGGCTAGTTGAAATAAAAAAAAAGTACAAAGTCAAGTACAAAATTAAACAACTTTTTCCTTCTTACAACGAATATATGTTAATAGTAAGATGGGAAAATGTTGAATTTTCAGTTTAGAAATATGTTAAATTAACCGAAGAATAGAACAATGTATTATATTTATTTAATTGTTGTTCTACTGTAATTTGTATGTCTGAATGTAAAGTAAGTAATAGTGTATTACCTGAATGTAAATGACTTTACGTACAAGACTAAATAACCTAATACACATGTTTTTGTGAATACTTGTTGAATAAAAATAATGTACTGCTAATTGTCCATTTTCATGTTTATTCTTTATTCGATGCCTATAATATTTTTGTGATAGTTGAAGATGAAAAGTAGTTAGTCCATGATATTTTTAGCAGGCATCGTATTATATAGTTTCAATATCACATACAGTTTATGGACAGTAGTTTCGGAAGTATGTGATATTATTATTTATCTATTCTTTCGTCTGTTTCAATGCGCAGTAGTTTAGATATTTATGGACAATAATGAGTAATCTCAAAAATTTTCAGCCAGTCAATGTCTTCCTTACGATTGGAGCTATCCGGCAAATGGAATATCCTTCCAAGTTTCCCGTTAAACTTTATAAAGCATATTTTAAATGCTCTTGTGGTGATACTTTACATCGTCCACGAACAAAAGTTCCAGAAATCAATTCAACTGTACTACAAATATGTAAATCTTTACCTCAGTCATTTATTAATTGAATCAAATGTGAGTGATTAGAAAGAAGTAACCACAAAATTTTAAGGCAATAATAATTATCAATAGTATAAATAATGCTTGATAGTTTGCACTTCAAACACAGTAGGTAAGTAAACACACATAAAACAGGCAATAATAATCATTTAAGGCAATAATAATCATCAATAGTATAAATAATGCTTGATAGTTTGCACTTCAAACACAGTTAATATTAAACACATTAGGTAAGTAAACACACATAAAACACTTTAATATTAACACAGTTTCATATTAAAGAGTTAGTTATCACAGTTATTTCACATTAAAATTATTATTTCATATTATTAATGTTATTATTTTCATATTAATAATTCTTATTCATATGAATTCTAATGTAGAATACAAAATAATCAAAAATATTTAAAACTCAGCATATATTTTTGTCACCCCATGACAAATAGGACTTAGGAAAATTTTCCTGAAAGTAGTAATTACACTTACTTTTTGAAGAGTGGAAATGTACTGCATGGAGTATTTACAAAAATTCAACATATAAATTATTTGGTTCAAAAATTTAGAGTAATTAGGAAATTACTTCTTACTTTGAAAAATGTAGTACGAAATTTATTATTTTTTAATTTATTTTTTTAAATATTTGGTGTATTTGTAAACTTTATTTTTTTTATTTTTTTTTATTTTTAATTTATTTTGAGTATATTTTAAATTAAATTTTAAACACTTTGCTTTGTACTGTATTGTCTCATTAATTTTTAAAATATATATAGCTTTGATAAATTAAAACAATATTAAAATTCCCTTCTCTATATATTGAGCAGGATCCATTTAGGGAATTATAAAAAGTAACGAATTTTTTTAAAAAAAATATTCAATTTTCTTAATATATTTCCAACCTACAAATGCAGTCTAAGTGCTTTCTCAAATGCAAAGACTTCAATAAAAAATTGAAACACTGATGCAAGTTGAACTAACTGTTACGCCTGGCAATTAAAAGGAAAAAACACCTTTCTTGATCAAATTGTTTAGTTTGAAAGTGTACAAAATGGATTGAAAGGAAGTGAAGAGATTCCGTGTGAGATGCACAGACTGTAACGCTGGGATCTTCCAGCCGTTATGATTGAAAAGGAGCTAAATAACTCAGAATTTGATTATTGGAGTATATCTTCCTGGAACCTGTTATGTTCTGGAGAATGTGTCGGCATCTGAATTAATACGTCTGCCAGAGGTTCTGTTGGATTCTACGTCGTTTCCATTGAATTTCTGATGAAATAAAGGATTTTTGAAGATTGAATTTTTTCTGTTTCCCTTGGGCCGTCTTGCTCTTTGAATGACACGAAAGGAATTTGATTTAAATTTTGAAACTAAACCCTCTTATTTTGCATTGGAAAGAAGGGGATGAAAATATATTCAACCAATGAGTATATCCGACTAAAAATTCGAAGGGATATTCCTCGGAAGGTTTTTTCATTCTGCATTTCTCCATCCCTTCCCTACCCCTCAATCAGTTTACAATTTTTTTTTTAATTTGTTTTTTACCCCATTTCACACTGACGTTCCAATTCTCAAGGTGTTTACTGCATCACGTGTAAAATGTAAAAACGTTCTTTTTTTCCCATTTTATTTATTCTTATTCCAAATGTATTTTTAGTTTTTCTTTATCGTTAGTTTTGCTTTGAGATGTTTGTTTAACGCCTTGGGCATTCTCCTCCCATTCCCCCCCACAAACAATGCTGGATTTTTTCGAAAATAAAAAAAAAACAGAAAATCGAATATATTTTTCGTTTGTTTTGTTCTGCTAGTTCTGTTCTCTCTATCTCTCTCTCTCTCGTTTTGTGCGATCTATCCCAAAAGCAAATACAGTAAGAAACGAAAGCCTACGATGCAATCAGAAAGCACACAAACAAGTTTCTTATTTTTCCGCAAAGAATATGCAGCAAGGAGTCGAGAAGATGAGCTTAGAAAGGGTTCCTTAAACTGCGAGAAAAACGCTATCTGGGTATTGTTTTCACAGGTGCATTTCATGTAAATAAAACTTCTTTGGATTATATATTTTAAAACTATCATTATATGCACGACATAGCATACATCCTATTTTAAAAATATGAATTTCGTTTTGTTTGATCACTAAAACTAATTATGACCTATTACGAAAACTAATTTTGAAAGGATATTAATTTAAGAAATTTTTGACTTGCTAAAATTTTTATATTATAAAAGTTATAAAAAAGAGCATAATAATAGCCGCTCCAATTTGTCTTGATGCAGTTATATAAAAATGAATATTTTTTTCATTTTAAACAAACTTGAAAATTTTTAACACATGGACTTATATCTTAAGTTATTAAGAATCTCAGATACACGTACGAAAATAAAATCGCCATCCAATGAGCAGCATATCAAAATATTCAATCACTTCGCGAAACGTTGTCAGGAAAAATCTTCAAAATCCCTTCATTTCAAAGAAATATCAGATGGTACGTAAATATTGAGTCAATGCTGTCTGAATTGAAGATTGTGCTCATGGAAAACAAGATCTCAATGGAATTCTTGGAATGTTTGCTCACGATTTTAAAGGATCTCTTCCAGAAAGAAGAACATGGATGGAACGAGTGACGGACAAGGATAATGCTGATACATAGACTCATTCAGTCCTTTCACGGACTTAAATATTTGCTCTGAAGTCATTGAGGTGATGCGGATCAAGCCTCCATGTTTGCACAAGTGATGTTGATGCTTTAATTGTAATTGCACAGTGAATAATTTATCTTTTATATCACTTTTGGATAATTAGAATATGTTTTTTTTTAATACTTTTGGAAATTATTTTTTTCTGAGATAAATTTTGGTTAAAACCGTTTTGGTTCTACTAAATTTTCGATGCCCATTATCCAATTACTTATTTATTCTGTGTTCTTCTAAGTATTGCAGTATGAGCAGTATTGATTGCAGTATGAGTTATAATGCTAATTATTTTCTTTTTAGTTTCTAAATTTTATAAGTGGTAACTAATTAAATATGCTTTTTTAATTAATTAGGTTAATTATTTACTTTTTGTAGAACAATGAATATAATATTTATGTAGTTTACTTGGAAAAGGAATTTAATTTTCATCGGCATATTTAACTAGTTATCCCTTACAAAATTAAGAAAATAAAAATAATAATAATCGGTTAACAAAATATATCATACTGCAATCAACCTCCACTTACTTTAGAAGGACACACAATGATGAAACAATTGGTTAATGAGCACCGAAAACTTAAAAAATTTTTGACCAAAAATTATCACGAGAAAAAAATAATTTCCAAAAGAATTAAAAAAAATATATATTTTAATTATCCTAACGTGATGAAAAAAGTTAAATGATTCACTGTGCAATTACAATTAAAGCATCAGCATCACTTGTCAAAACATGGAGTCTTGATCCACATCGCCTCAATGAATTCTGAGCAAATATTTAAGTCCCATGAAAGGACTGAATGAGTCCATGTATCTGCATTATCCTCGTCCGTCACTCGTTCCATCCCATGTTCTTCTTTCTGGAAGAGATCCTTTGAAATCGTGAGCAAACAATCTACGAATTCCATCGAGATCGTGTTTTCCATGAGCACAATCTTCAATTCAGACAGCATTGACTCAATATTTACGTACCATCTGATATTTCTTTGAGATGAAGGGATTTTGAAGATTTTTCCTAAAAAAGATTTCGCGAAGTGATTGAATCTTTTGATATGCCGCGCATTGGATGGCGATTTTATTTTTGTATATGTATGTGAGATTCTTAATAACTTACGATGTAATGTCATGCGTTAAAACTTTTATTTTTTATATTATTACAAAAAATAAATTCGCACTGCTAATATTACACACTTTTTCATAACTTTTATATCATTTAATAAGTTGCGTATGTCAGAAATTTCTTAAAACAATATTCGTTTAAAATTAGGCTAGATTACTAAAGAAACTTATGGGTATTCATGTTTAAAATTCAAAGGGGTTTTTTTTTTTTAATTATTATGCATGCTATATTTCTCATAAAGAGATAACTTTAAATTTATTATCTGCAATATTTCAGGTGTATAATGTAATATGCAAATATATTTTAAAACACTAGGATTGTTTATAATTTTTATAATTAATTATATAATTATTTTATGAATTATGACAATTATTAATTTATATAATTAATTTTTATTTTTATTTATTATTTTTATATAAAAATTTTTTTCAACTAATGTGTATTTTTGAAAATAAAATATGTCACATTAAACAGAGAATTCTACAAACATATATTTCGGAAAGAAAATAGATAATTATTTGCATCTGTAATGCTTCATTATAGACTACTTACTGATATAAATTCATCTTTAAGTAATAAATTTAATTTTAATTTTATTTAATTTGTATGATTCAACAGAGTTTAGCTTTATAAACTTTAATGAGTCTTAAGTTTGTGGCAAATAATCTAATGCGCAACCTGATTATAATAACTACATCTATCATATGCAAATGCCATACAATCCAACAACAAAATGATTATTTTTTTGCTGGGACTGCAGACCATTTCAACTGAAATAAGTGAATAATCAAAGAAAAAATCAAATACTGAGACACGAATGCAGGGATTGAAGGACATGTAAAAGAGAATAAATTTGAAAGCTGGGACATGATTTTCGTTCGAACGTGATTCTATCCTAGCACTTTGACTATATCTATGGTAATTATGGAAGTTCGCACTCAATACGATTATGTGTCACCATTTGAGAAGGATGTATAAATAGCCTAAAAAGAACAAGGAAATAAAATCCAGCGACCAGTTAATATTTTGGTATGGGTATTGTCAGGATTCAATGATGTTGAGGAAACAGTTGAATGAAGCCTAAATATCGCCATGGATATCATAGCTAATGATTTGGTTTCATTTTTCTGCTTTATAATTGGTCTATTTCAGCTCCGAGACCACTTTAACATTTCATAAAATTATTAAAAGAATAGAATGAAGAATAATCATGAAAATGAACAATTATTACTACATTATTTTTCTTAGTCCAGAATACAGAAGAACGTGTATACTACTGAGCCCAAAAATTATGAAGATGCACTTCTGCACCTATACTAACTTTTTTTTCAATCTCCAATGCATGCTAAAAAGTTATTGGCCGAGTTGGCATTCAAAGATCCTACAAAGACGATTCAAGTTGGATCTCTTCAATCGACTCAAAACTGTGTCCCCTGAGTGGTCTTTTGAGTTTAGGGAATAGCCAGAAGTTTCACGGTGTGAATACGGTGGTTGTGGAACGATATGGGATTCATTTTTGGCGAAAAAGTTACGAAGAATAAATGCAGTGTGAGCTAGCGCATTCAGTGTTTTCGGTACCAATAGAGATTTGACGAGTTCGAGGCCCAAAATGGAATTCAGCATCATCAGTAAGGTCTCTAATTGTAAATTGAAGGTTTGCGAGCACCAAATCTTTAATTTTTTGGACGGGAACTTCATCTGCTGAGGGTGATGTTTGACCAGAGGGCTTTTCGACTTCAACGCGTTCTGCCTTTTTGGAACTGTTTTTACCACTTCCAAATATTTCTTTTCAATATAGGAACGATCACGAACTGCCTTCTGCAACATTCTATACGTTTCTGCAAACGAAATTTAATGCAATTAATTCAAACTTTTCAAAAATCACCGGAATCAGTTTTATTATCTCACAAAACCAAGCTTAACTCAAACACTAATCAATATTTTAACATCAAATTTCTCACATATGTCAAAGATAGTGCCAGAAACATAAACAAGAAAAAAAACTGAAATGCCAAGCATCGGGAATTTTCAATTGAAAAGTGGTCATACTTTTTGGACACAGTACTATTATGCTATTTAGCGTTATATATAAAGACATTTGCATTCAGCTTATCTACTTTACATTCATGCATAATAATTACAGAAGAATAACAATTAAATAAACATAATACAATGTTCTATTCTTCAGTTAATTTAGCTGATTTGTAAACTCAGAAGTCAGCACTTACCCATCTTAATATTAACGTATATTAATTTTAAGAAGGATAAAGTTGTTTAATTTTGCACTCAATTAAACAAGTCTCGTTTCACCTTATTATTCTTTTATTAAGTAATTTAAAAGAGTTTTTTTTTTCTAGAAAAGTTTATTTTTAACAAAAGAGAATAAAAAATAAAATACTTTAAAGTTGATAATATGGTATTAAAAATAATCTCTAAAGCACTAAGATAGGAACTCTTTTAAAAATTCTCTGCTACATGGTTGAGTAAATTAGTTTGTTTATTTTCTAGAAGAAAAGATTCATATGTGAGAAATCTTAATACATTTCCAAAATTATCCATTTTAATTTAAGAAGACAAGTTTTTTTTCTAAATTTATATAAAGGTATCTTTATTTCGAAGAATAAAATTACTTGCTACTTTAAAGCCCATGAACTTTAACAAATATAACTAGATTAAACAGAATATATATAAATATAATTATTTAATTCTAAGAGCTAATTTTTCTAAATTTTAATACAAATACTAATTTCCTAAACATATTTTGTTAAATGAGATAGATAAATAGGAATTTTTATTTTATTTTAAATTTAAAGTTTTTGACTTGAAGTTTTATAGTTCGTCTTATCGTATTACATCTTATCGTATTATATATCATCTTTTTTTCGTATTATTAACCATTTCATGTTCATCATAATAAAAAAATTGTTTTTATTAGAAAAATTGAATACAATGTTTTATAAAAATCAAATATATTGCTGTTATGAATTCATCATTCAATTACAAAAATCGAAGTATTTTTTTAATATATCTTCTATTTAAATTCTTTTTAACAATATCTTTAAAAGAAAGAGCTAAAGTTTTAAGTAATATATATATTTTTGAAATATATTGGATTAATTTAGTATTAATTTTTTTTACTCAATTTAAATAAATGTTTTTTAATGATGACCATAAATTTTTAATTACATACCATAGACTAAAAGTATTTCTAAACATTGTAAATATGAATATATTATAAAGAATAAAAGAAGATTTTTTTACAAGGAATGCTCCTGTGAAAACAATACCCAGACAGTATTTTTCTACCAGTCTAAGAAGTGCTTTCTAAGCTCATCTTCTCGACTCCTTGCTGTATTTTCTTTGCGGAAAAATAAGAAACTTGTTTGTGTGCTTTCTGATTGCATCGCAGACTGTATTTGCCCTTCTTATAAACTATTCGCATTTTTAACGGGTTTTGGGCCGGAACAGTGAACGGGGGGTGGTGAAGAAAAATAAGGGGTGGGGAGTGACTAAGAGCTTGCACGGAAAGCTGCTTTTAGGATAGATCGCACAAAACGAGAGAGAATGAACAGAACTAGTAGAATAAAACGAACAATATATTCGATTTCAATTTTTATTTTTTTTATTTTCGAAAAACACCAGCATTGGTTGGGCGGAGGGTGTAGTGGGAGGAGAATGCCCAAGGCGTTAAACAAACATCTCAAAACCTTTTTCAAAAGGTAAAAACGACAGAAAGAAAAAAAAATGGAATAAGAATAAAGAAAATGGGAAAAAAGAACGTTTTTACAGCGTAACACGTGGTGCAGTAAACACCTTGAGAATTGGAACGTCAGTGTGAAAGGGGGTGAAAAAAATAAAAAAGAAAAAGAAAATATAAACTGACTGAGGGGTTGGGAATGGGGTGGAGAATTTTTAGTCGGATATACTCATTGGTTGAATATATTTTCATTCCCATCTTTCCCCTGAAAAACCTGATTTTTATTTATTTTGTTTTTTTAATTTACGTTTCGTTCTGGCTGTTTTTAGCCGGTACAAAAGGGATTGAAAGGAAGTGAAGAGATTCAGTGTGAGATACGCAGACTGTACCGCTGGGATCTTCCAGCCGTTATGATTGAAAAGGAGCTAAATAACTCAGCAATTTATTATTGGAGTATATCTTCCTCCAACCTGTTATGTTCTGGAGAATGTGTCGGCATCTGAATTAATACGTTTGCCAGAAGTTCCGTTAGCTTCTATATCGTTTAAATTGAATTTCTGATGAAATAAATGGAATTCTAAAGATTGATTATTTCTGTTTCCCTTGAGCCGTCTTGCTCTTTGAATGACACGAAAGGAATTTGATTTAAGTTTCCAAACTAAACAGTTTTATCGAGAAAGGTTTTTTTTTAAAATTTAATACCCAATCGTAACAGTTAATGGAACTTGGATCGATGTTTTAAATTTTTGTTGGATTTGTATTTGTTTGTATTTTGTTTTATTTTGTATTTCAGAAAGCACTTTGTATTTCAAGGATGCGGATACAAAAAGGGAGGCTAAAACTATTTTAAAAATTGCATTACATTCTATGATTTCCATACTGGATCCTGCTCAGAATGTAGCGAAGAAAATGTAAATATTATATATTTTAAGTGGAAATTTAATGTGTCAAAGTTCAAAGTTAAACTTATTTTGAAGAATAAAAAGGCAATACAGAAAAAACAAAAAGTATTTAAAATTTAGTTAAAAATACTTGAAAACAAATTTAAAAAAAAATTAAATATACACAATATACTGACATATAAATTTAAAAAAAAATAAAAACTCGCATTACATTTTTCAAAGGAAGAACTAATTACCTACACAATCTTAGTTTTTAAGCCAAATTTCAGGACTCGAACAAGAAACCTCTGGAACTGAATGCCAACTAGAATATATTAGTAATCCTAATTTCTTCCTACTAAATCTTATATAATCTGAGGTAAATGAAAATGAAAATAACTGTTTAAAAGTTAATGAAATAAAAAAATATATATTTTCTAATTTACATATTAAAGTGACAAATTATCTTAAAGTACTTAATCTAATGTTTAATAAAGATAACAATGTTTTTACTAAAGAAAAATTTGAAATTTATCCAAAATCTGTAATAATTCAGTCTAACAATATAAATTAAATGACTAGTTATTAATGATATATGACATTTAAAATAGTCAATCATTTTATAAATGCATGTAATAATTATTAGGACTCAAATTATAATCAAGGAATAAAAAATATGTCAAAATTAATAATATATTTCGTGAATGATGAATATTATAAATTTATATCTCACATTAATTTTAAGCAAACTTACCCATCACAACTGAATTCGAATTAGTTTTTTTAACTGCTCAACCGCTAAGGCAGGAGAGATTGAAAATGCATTGAAGCATAATGAAAGAAGTTTACAATATAGATATTTATTCGATAAAATTGAAAGGAGAAATAAAAATTACACACTGTACCATCTGGTACTTTTGAAAATTAGAGGTATAAAGGAATAAAGGGGGAGATAATAGCATTTTAAAAAAGAAGGCTTTTCTCCTTTAATTAAGTGTGTCGGGATAAAAAGAAGTAAAAATTATTCATTAAGGAGGGCTCTTAATGACTGGAGACTTCTTTATGATTCTTAATGAAGTACGGCATATTTATAGCTTGCCTTTGTACTGCAGAGAGCGGCAATTTAAGATACGGCTCGACTAAACTACATTAACTAATGGAAACCAAGGAATTTGAACATTTTTGATAAGAGAGTAAAAAAACATTTATTCTCTTGTGAAGTGAAAAATCTTTGTAAATCTTTACGCTAGGAGCAAAAAGTTATTATTGAATTAATTAATTCTTGGAATTGCATGTTGAAAGAGAAATTGCAAGAACAAATATGTATTATTTTTGTAAGTATGAATTAGTCAGTTTGTGGCGTCATTTACCATTGGGAACTTTCTGAATTGCCGAGAGGTAATTTAAATTTGCAATCCTCTTACTTTCTGCAAAAGTAGATAATGAAGTTCTTGAATATCATGCGTTTATTAAACATTTATTTGTTCCTAATTATTAATAATAGTATTGAATAAAATACTTGATATTGATTTTAATATATGTAGTGATTACTCGTAGTTTAAAGACATTTATATCAAATATATAATTTACTTGAAGAAACCTCTTGGACAAAGTAGAAACAAAGCTTGAATTTTCTTGAACAAATTAGAAAGTAAAATATAAACATTAAAGGGATTTTTATAAATTATTACAATTTCTTCCACTGATCAGTAATTAATATTATTTTTATTTTGGCTCTCAGTATTGTAAATGGTGTGGGTAATTTTCAATATTATCACGCAGTGAAAAATAAAGTTAGAATAATTCTCTACTTATGTAGTGATTAATGAAACAAATGTGCATGATTGTAAAAAAGTAATCACATACCTTTAAGAAAACAATAATCATCAAAATTTTAAATGATGTTTGGCAACATTTGATTGATAAACATTTGAAACGTTGTTAATTCAAAGACATTATCATTATTATTTATATGGTTTGTAAAGTAGAATGAAAAAAAAATGATAAAAAAATTGCAATTTAGTATACATTTTTTCAAATTCACTCCATGTCGACTAGGAATTACGTAAATATACCTGCATATAGTAGTTATGCTTAATCCTTTCCAGAGTGTAAATGTACTGCATGAAGTATTTACAGAAATACAACATATAAATTAATTAACTTAAAAATTTAGACTGTTTAGATAATAGCTTTTACTTTGAAAATTGTAATAAAACATTTATTATTTTTAATTTATTTTTAAGTAAATTGTATAATTTTTATTTTATTAAGTTTTTTTTTTTTTTTCAATTTTTTTACGAGTATTTTTTTTTCCACTTTATGTTAGGTATTTTACAACTAAATTTTAAATATATTTTGTTTTTACTGTATTGTCTTTTTAATCATCAAAATAAATTTAGATTTATTAAATAAAAACAAATTTAAAAAAACTCCATAGAAAATATGTAATTTTTAAAATTTCCTTAATTACTTTCTGAGCAGGATTCATTTTGGGACATCAAACAATGTAATGAAATTTCTAAAAGAATATATTTTATTATGTCTTTCTTATTGTGTCCCCAACCTACAAATTCAGTCTAAGGGCTTTCTGAAATGCAAATATTCCAACAAAAATTTAAAACACTGATCAGTGATCCACTAACTGTTACGAATGGGAATTACGAAAAAGAAACCTTTCTTTATAAGAGGGTTTAGTTTGAAAATTTAAATCAAATTCCTTTCGTGTCATTCAAATAGCAAGACGGCCCAAGGGGAACAGAAAAAATTCAATCTTCAGAAATCCGTTTATTTCATCAGAAATTCAATGGAAACGATATAGAAGCCAACAGAACCTCTGGCAAACGTATTAATTCAGATGTCGACACATTCTCCAGAACATAACAGGTTGGAAGAAGATGTACTCCAATAATCAAATGCTGAGTTATTTAGCTCCTTTTCAATCATAACGGCTGGAAGATCCCAGCGGTACCGTCTGCGCATCTCACACGGAATCTCTTCACTTCCTTTCAATCTCTTTTGTACCGGCTAAAAACAGCGAGAACGAAACGTAAATAAAAATCCTGTTTTGCAGTGGAAAGAAGGGGATGTAAATATATTCAACAAATGAGTATATCCGACTAAAAATTCGAAGAGATATTCCTCGGAGGCTTTTTTCCATTCTGCATTTCCCCACCCACCCCCATCCCCACCCCGTCAGTCAGTTTACAATTTTTTTTTTTTTTCACGCCCTTTCACGCTGACGTTCCAATTCTCAAGGTGTTTACTGCACCACGTGTTACGCTTTAAAAACGTTCTTTTTTTTTCCTATTTTCTTTATTCTTATTCCAATTTTTATTTTATTCTTCTTTTTGTCGTTTTTACCTTTTGGAAGAGGTTTTGAGATGTTTGTTTAATGCCTTGGGCATTCTCCTCCCACTACACCCTCCCTTCCCCCACCAACCAATGCCTGTCTTTTTCTAAAATAAAAAAAAAAAAATAAAATCGAATATATTTTTCGTCCGTTTTATTCTGCTAGTTCTGTTCTCTTTCTCTCTTTCTCGTTTTGTGCGATCTATTGAAAAGCAGCTTTCCGTAGAAACTCTTAGTCACCCGCCACCCCTTACTTTTTTACCACCCTCCGTTCACTGTTTCAGCCCGAAATACCGTTAACGATGCGAATAGTTTATAAGCAGTGCAAATACAGTGAGAAACGAAAGCTTACGATGCAATCAGAAAGCACACAAACAGGTTTCTTATTTTTCCTCAAAGAATATACAGCAAGGAGTCGAGAAGATGAGCTCAGAAAGCTTCCTTAAACTGCTGGAAAACTACTATCTGAGTATTGTTTTCACATATGCATTTCATGTAAATAAATCTTCTTTGTAATATATTCATATTTCAAATGTTTGGAAATTGTTTTGATATATAGTATATCATTAAACATGTATTTAAATTGAGTCAAAGTAAATTTACTACCAAATAAATCCAATTAATTCTGGAAGAAAATATATTAGTTATAAAACCTTAGCTCTTCATTTTACAGATATTGTGAAAATGTAATTGAAACCGAAGACATATTAAATAAAAGTACTTCTATTTTGTTAATATAAAGACAAATTCGTATCAACAAAATATTTCATATTTATAAAACATTTCATTAAATTTAACTACTAGTAACACATTTTTTTTATAATATTAAATATATAATTACTATTTATTTTTCTAAATTAGTAATTCCAATTTTTTCCAAATTAGTAATTACTTATGAATTTTATAAACCATTGAATACGAAAGTTTACGTAAAAATTCTTCTGAATGGTGACACACATTTGTAGTGCGTGCGAACTTCTATACTTAACATTGATTGTTCGAACTTGATATCAATTGCGGGGATGATATCAAATTCGAACGGAAATCATGTTCCAGATTTGAAATTTATCTTCATTTACCACTATTTAATCTCATTGTGCATATCCAAGTATTTTAAATTTTGGTGGATTATTCTATTATTTCATTTGAAATGGTTAGTTACCCCATCGAAAACAAAATACGTTTTGATGTTGGATTGCATGACATTCCCATCCGATAGGAAAAGTCATTATATTCACACAGTGCATTGATTTAATTGCCTCAACTCATTAAAGTTTATATAAATAAACAGTTAAAGTTAAATTCTGCTAAATAATACAATTTAAATAAAATTAAAATAAAAGGAAATATATTACATAAGAGGAATATATATCAGGAAGCAATCCAGAACTAAGCATTAGATTTCTTAATAGTTAACTATTTCCTCTCCGAAATATATGTTTGTAAAATTTTTGCTTTTTGAATCAAGTAATATATTTAATTTCCTAATTGACATTAGTTCGAAACAATTAAATAATGGAAAAATATTGTATAAACAAATTTAGTAATTTAATCTATATTTTTTTTAATATCAAGGTTATCCATTTGTTATATTTCTAACAATAAATCTATAAATATCATATTATAAGCGATATGGCTTACATACTATTTCAAAACTATTCACTTTGAATTTTAAAAATATTAATACTTTTCAGTTTGAAAAAACACTATTTTTTAACGAATCATTTCTTTAAAGAAATTTCTGATTTACTATGTAATGTAATGTTTTAAAAAGTTACAAAAAGTGCATAATAATAGCCGTACCAATTTGTATTGCTATAATATAATAAGGAATAAAAATATCATTTTGTTCAAACCTTGAACAGCTTTTAATGCATGAAATTATATCTTAATTTATTCAGAATCTCAGATGCACATACAAAAATAAAATCGCCATAAAATCGTGGCATATCAAAAGATTGAATCACTTCGCGAATCTTTGTTAGGAAAAATCTTCAAAATCCCTTCATTTCAAAGAAATATTAGACGGTACGTAAAGTCGATGTTGTCTGAATTGAAGATTGTGCTCATGGAAAACAAGATCTCGATGGAATTCGCAGAATGTTTGCTCACGATTTCAAAGGACCTCTTCCAGAAAGAAGAACGTGGGATGGAACGAGTGACGGACAGGGATAATGCAGATACATATACTCATTCAGTCCTTTTACGGGACTTAAATGTTTGCTCAGAATTCATTGAGGCGATGTGGATCAAGCCTCCATGTTTTGACAAGTGATGCTGATGCTTTAATTGTAATTGCACAGTGAAGCATTTATCTTTTATATCACGTTTGGATAATTAAAATATATTTTTTTAATTGTTTCGGAAATTATTCTTTTTTTATTGATAAAGTTTGGTTAAAAAAGTTTTTGCTTTTATTAATTTTTCAATGTTGATTAACCAGTTATTTATTTATGGTGTCTTTATAAAGTAAGTTGAGCTTGAATGCATTATAAGTCATGATTCTAACTAATTATTTTAATTTTACTTTAATTTTTTAAGTGGTAACTATTTAAATATGCTTTTTTTAATAATTAGGTAATTTTTTACTTTTTGTATAAATATGAATAGAATATTTATGTCGTTAGTATGAAAAGTGACTTCCATCTTCATTTGTATTGTGAATGGTTAAACTGAAATTAATTTTACATTATCTTATTTTGAAAAAAAAATAATCTATTGTTGCGCCATTAATAAATAATTAACGTAAACGATTAAATCTTCGAAATATAATTTAATTAAATCACACTGTAATTTTTAGATTTGTAAGCATTTAAAAATACCAAGCTGAAGCTGCAGAAGAAAAAAAAGATGGACATATTTAATATAACTGTTATTAATTGATGGTATAATTTCTGTATCATTGCAGCTGTATCATTCTTTATCATTTCAAGCATCATTGGGCGCGGTCAGTACTTGGGTGGGTGACCACCTGGGAACACCGCGTGCCGTTGGCATTCACAAATTTTGGACTTGAATGGCCGAGTGTCTAGCGCTCTGACGCTCGGAGCCACAGGTTTCGGGTTCGAATCCCGGCGGTGCCATGGATGTTTGTAGTGGTTCGGAATCCACTTTAAGCCGTAGGTCCCGGTCTCCTATGACTGTAAGAGCGTCACGGAGCCAAAGTCAGACTTCTACCTAAGGGTGCTCCATCACAACAGAAGCTGCTTCCTTCCCCTTCAATCATGAGTAGGTATGGGCACGTGGGCTTGGCCAGCCAAGTGGGATAAGAAACAACAACTTTAAGTAATTCGTATGAATTTTTGATAAGGTATAAGAGTAAATAAATTATATGCATAATAACAAAGTTATTGATGAAAAAAAATGAATTAAAACTGTTCAGAACTAACACCAAATTAACAAGAATTTATTAAAAATGATTTAATTATTAATTATCTAGTTTTCTTGAAGAATTTCTCATGTAATTCAGGAATTTCTAGGCTTTTTGTACACTATTCGTTGCATAATTATGATTTCATATAATACCAGATAAACTAACTACTAACAGTTCATCAAACTTTAAATTATAAACAAATGTATAATAGTTGATCAATTAATAAAACACATGGATGTTTAATTATTAAACGAATTTATTTCAGTTCTAAACCGTACAGGAAATGTCAAAAAATATTATTTATTTAATACATATGGAAATTTTCTGGCTTAAAGTTATTAAATGCTTTATTGTAAAAACGATTTTAAAATTATTTAGGTTAAAAAATAAAAATTTTAATTATCAATTGAAATTTTATAATGTTTTCATATTATTTGATAAATTAATTAACTGATTTATTTAATTTTATATAAAAAATCATTGTAAAATATGGTTAATAAATAAACAAATACTGTATAATACAATAAATTAATAACACTTATATTGAAAACTTCCTTTCTTTTATATTCCTCTGCAGCTTCAGGCAAATCAAACAATGGCAATTTGAATTAATTAATCATTTCGGATGCTTTAAACTACTTTATTGAACAAATTTGGGACTTGAATGGCCGAGTGTCTAGCGCTCTGATGCTCGGTGCCACAGGTTTCGGGTTCGAGTCCCGGTTTGGGGAGGTGTTCGGGTTGGATGTTTGTAGTGGTTCGGAATCCACTTTAAGCCGTAGGTCCCGGTCTCCTATGACTGTAAGAGTGTCACGGAGCCAAAGTCAGGCTTCTACCTACGGGTGCTCCATCACAACAGAAGCTGCTTCCTTCCCCTTCCATCATGAGTACGTATGGGCTCGTGGGCTTGGCCAGCCAAGTGGGATAAGAAAAAACAACAAATATATTTCTGTTCAATTTTTTACCTAATTTTTATATATAATGAAGTAAGACATCTAATTAATTTTTAATTCATGAGTAAAATATCATAAAATTTAATCTTAAAATATACATTTTTATTTTTTAAAATAAATAATTTTCAAATCTTTTTCAAAATAAAGTATTGAATAACTATCAGATTAAATATTTCAATAAACAATAAACTAAGGTAATATTTTCGACATTATTGTTATGTTATAGAGCTGAAATTCATTTAATAATTTAACATTTATGTGTTTTAATAATTGATCAACAATTATAAACTCATCTATAATTTAGATGTAATTCTGTGGAACTTGTAATAATTAATTTATATGGTATTTTAAGAAATCAAATTATGTAATAAACAGTTTTATAAGAAGCTTAGAAATTGCTAAATTGCATGATAGATCTTTCAAGTAATCTATAAAGTTAATAATTAAATCTTAATTTTTATAAAATTCTTGGTAATTTCTAGTTAGCTCTATATAATTTTTAATTAATTTTTTTCAACAATAACTTTAATTTTATACACGTAACTTTTTAAAACTTTTTTGCCTTATGAAAAATTCATACGAATTTCTTAATACCATTATAAGTAATTCGTAAGAATTTACTTAATATTCTTAAGATTATACTTACCATTTTTAAGAAAGTCATATAACTATCACATTGCACACAAATATATCATGATCTTCAAAACATTTTCATTTTAAAGATGCTATTTTGATGTTATTTTTTAAATTAAAAAAAAAGCATTTTTTTGACAGCTAATTGACCTTAAACCTTGCATCATATTCCGTAAATCATATTCAAAAGAAATATCTGGCAGAAATGTTTCACATTTTATTATACAATAAGAGGTTTGAAACTGTAAACATTACTATTTATAAATTAGATTTTAAAACACGAAGAAAAAAAAATCCAAATATGTTTTTCTCTGATAATGACCTTAAAGGACGGAAGTTTGTATTATATATTCAAAAAGTACGTTTCTACCAAAGTAGATATTTATGGATTTCCATTTGGGTTAAAATCACTACTCATAAATTTTTATATTATTCAGTGCTAACATAAATATCATTGTTTCATGTTCGAAGGAATAAGAACGCAGCAAATTCTCCATTATATTATTGCTCTATAGTTTCATTCTGCAAATATTTGAATAACTACATATTGTTTTGTTTTCAAATGCATCACAGATAAGTTTCAAGACAAAAAAAATTTCTCCCAACTCTTTTTTTATAACTTCGTGACTTGAAGGAGCACGATTTTGCGCTCAATAACAATTTTGTTGTCTTGCATGATGAAAACATTTCTTATAAATATAATGTACTATTTTGCTTATATTACATCTAAATGTAAAAAATACAATAATAAATTACTGATTTTTTTTAATGCAAATAAGTTATGAAATCATATCAATTTTTGATATATATCAACTGAACATGCATATCAACTGAAATGCAATATAATTTTTAAAAATATACATGTTTAAATATATATAAACTCATGTTTGTGAAAATTGCAACACCATGAAGGACTTATGCGAGTGAGCTGGAATTTTCAGGAACTGCAAATTAGCGAATGATATGCAAATGATTAGAATTTCAAATCCGTAGTGCATGCATATGCTGAGCAGCGCCCTCTGAACGGCGGATGGATCCGAATAAATAGACGGCTGTAGCGAGGCGTGTATGGTTATCGGTGGTTATCTGCTAGTGGTAAACGTTTGCTCAATCGTTACTTATGCCTCTTCGACGAAAGAGAGCGAGATTTGAACAACTTACAGAGTTTGAACGGGGAAGAATCATCGGCCTTCGTGAAGCTGGATTGTCTTATCGTGCAGTAGAAGCTCGTGTGCAGTGTAACAGCAGCACAGTGATGCGTCTTTGGAAGCAGTGGACGGACGAGTGTCGGACAACTCGAAAATCCGGGAGTGGACCCCGAAATGTGACGTCAGCTCGCGATGATAGACACCTGGACCGCATGGCGCTGACGGACCGTACAGCTTCCTCTAAACAATTGGCAGCACAGTGGTCAATAGCTACAGGTGTTTCATTGTGTGCTTCATCAATTCGTAGACGTCTGCTGCAGCGTGGACTGCGCGCAAGGACTCCTTTATACAGGATCCCTCTCACGCTAAACCGTCGCCTCCTGCGGCTACAATGGGCCACTCAGCATTGAGACTGGCATGCTGATTGACAGCATGTCGTGTTTTCTGACGAATTCCGCTTTAATTTGTGGTACCACGATGGCCGCATTCGTGTCAGACGCTATGCCGGTGAACACCACCTTCCGGAGTGCATTATCGAACACCCGGAGTTATGGTCTGGGGTGCCATATCATGGACGATCTCAATTGCTAAGAATTGTTAGCAATCTGAACAGCAACCGGTACATCAGTGAAGTTCTACAGCCCCAAGCTGTTCCCTCCCTTTAAAGCTTGCCAGGCGCTGTATTTCAACCGGACAATGCCCGCCCTCATATCGCTAGCACTGTTCAATCCCTCTTTGCAACGCGGCAGGTACAGCTTCTTCCTTGGCCTGCGTATTTCCCGGATATGTCGCCGATTGAACATGTGTGGGATTTCGTTGGTCGGAGTCTGTTGCTTCTGTAGACGAACCTACAAACAATATGGAATGCTCTTCCTCAGGCAGACGTTCAAAATGTGTTTGACTCCATGCCACGTCGTGTAGCAGCACTTATTGCGGCGAGTGGTGACTACACAAAATACTGATTCCGATCTCTTGTTATTGTTTGTTTGCTTTGAACATTTAATCATTTATTTGTACAACTACCACTCAACTGTGTATTAAATTTCATTCAATTATAACGATTCCTTCATGGTGTTGCAATTTTCACAAACATGAGTTTATATGTAAGTCACTAAATATCTGGCAATTGCAAAAATACGGGTGCTTTTACTTATAAAAGTAAAAAGTATTTTATATTTGTACTATTTTCCATCATCATCATAAGTGGCCGAAGAGTCCCATAGCGGACCAAATCCATATGCCTACACGCAGGTTCCAAGACATGAGATATTTTCTTTTTACGAGATATGGTTATCAGCCCTACACCCAACGCTGCAAATGTGTAAAAATGCATATACATACATACTTAAGTAAATAATGCAATTGCAGTTGATGATAACAGTATATTTGAGTATACATCTATGCCCTACCAATACATCACTATTCATAGAGAAAAACATATTTTGTAGAGGTTTAATTTGATTTGACAAACCTATATAATCCAAAGCTATTTCACCTACATATTAAATTATTTTAATTCTATTTAAATATATATGCAGTAAATTAATATAAAGAATAACATACAATAGATTTTAGTAAATTATGTAAAACATTTATAAATATAGAAATTCAATTACAAGCAGACATTAAATATTTTATAATTTACAGGATCATTTTTTTTACAATTCTATTTGATAAGTTGGCTTTTAACATAAATGTAACATAATTTTTTTTCAATGAACAATAATGTTGAAAATTACCCAAACATGCAATACTGAGACCAAAAATAAAAATAATTATAATTACTGATCAATAAAAATTTGTGTACTAATTTATAAAACACTTTTACGTTCATATTTTAAATAGCCTACATTGATGCTGTCATTTTTACAAAATTATACATACTTTGATATCAATATAACTTCGAGCAGTTATTACATATATTTAAGTCTATATCAAGTATTTTTTATTATTATTAAGAATAATTAGGAAAAAATAAATGATTAATATAGACACGATATTCAAGTGCTTCATTATCAGCTTTTGCAGAATGGAAGAGGATTGCAAATTTAAATTACCTCTGGGCAGTGCCGAAAGTTCCCAATGGTAAATGACGGCACACACTAACTAATTCATACTTACAAAAAATACATATTTGTTCTTGCAATTCCTCTTTCAATAATCAGTTCCTACAAATATTTAATTCAATAATAATTTAAATAAACTTCAGCTCCTAGCGTAAAGATTTACAACGATTTTTCACTTCACAGGAGAATAAATTTTATTTCTCTCTTATCAAAAATGACGAAATTCGTTAGTCTCCATTAACTTTATTTAGTTTAGTTGAGCCGTATCTCAAATTGTCGCTCTCTGCAGCACAAAGGCTCGGTATAAATATGTCGTACTTCATTAAGAATCATAAAGAATTGGAACCTTATATGTTCTCAGAGAAATGAAAATGAAAATAACAACTTAAAAGATAATGAAATCATAATATGTATTCTCTAAATTATATATCAAAGATACAAATTAACTTAAAGCACTTAATCCAACAGCTTCTAACAATTGATAATAATAATATATGACATCAAAAACAACCAATTATTTTAAAAATGTAATTTATAATTAAAAAGACTGAAATTATGAAGAATGAACGTAAAATATTTCAAAGTTCATAATATATTTCTTAGGTGATAAATATTATAAATTTATATCTCACTTTAATTTTAAGAAAACTTACTCAACCAACGGAAATTGATTTATTTTTTTAACTCCTCAACAGCGAAGGCAGGAGATATTGAAAATGCATTGAAGCATAATGAGAGAAGTTTACAATATATGTATTCCTTCGA
The DNA here is from genome assembly GCA_021605075.1 of Caerostris darwini. Taxonomy (NCBI): domain Eukaryota; kingdom Metazoa; phylum Arthropoda; class Arachnida; order Araneae; family Araneidae; genus Caerostris; species Caerostris darwini. The sequence continues at coordinate 213,440 of BPLQ01011834.1, forward strand.
TAAACTTGGAAGGACAAATAAAAATTGCACACCGTACCATCCGGTAATTTTGAAAATTAAAGGTATAAAGGAATAAAGGGTGGAGAATAGTATTTTAAAAAAGAAGGCTTTTCTCCTTTAATTAAGTGTGTCGGGATGAAAAGAAGTAAAAATGATTCATTAAGAAGGGCTCTTAATGACTGGAGAATTCTTTATGATTCTTAATGAAGTACGGCATATTTATAGCGGGCCTTTGTGCTGCAGAGAGCGACAATTTAAGATACGGCTCGACTAAACTAGATAAAGTTAATGGAAACTAACGAATTCGAACATTTTTGATAAGAGAGAAAAAAATTATTCTCCTGTGAAGTGAAAAATCCTTGTAAATCTTCACGCTGGGAGCAGAAATTTATTTAAACTGTTATTGAATTAAATATTTGTAGGAACTGAGTATTGAAAGAGAAATTGTAGAACAAATAGGTATTCTTTTTGCGAGTATGGATTACTTAGTGTGTGCCGTCATGTACCATTGGGAACTTTCATCACAGCCCAGAGGCAATTTAAATTTGCAATCCTCTTCCTTTTAGCAAAAGCAGATAATGAAGTATTTGAATATCGTTTCTTTATTAATGATTTAGATGTTCCTTATTTTGAATAATAGTATTAAAAATTACTTGATATAGATTATATATATGTATGATCCTCGAAGATATATTGATATCAAAGTATGTATATTTTTCTTCAACTGAAAACATCAAAATATTACTACATAATAGAAAAGGAATTTTTGAATATATAATGCAAACTGGCGTATTTTCAGGTCATTGTCAGGGAAAAATATATTTGGATATTTTATATATAGTAATTTTTCAGGTTTCAAACATTTTATTATGTAATGTTATGTCAAATATTTATGTTAGATATTTCTTTTACATATGATTTTACTGAGTATGATGCAAGGTTTAAAAGCTATTAACTGTCACAAAATGCTGTTTTATAATTTAAAAAAATTACAGCAAAACTAAGATTTATCATCTTTATATTGGGAAATTTTGTGTGGAATCAGGTAAGGTTTGTTTGCAATGTGATATTTATATGACTTGTTTAAAAATTAAAATTAAAATAATTCTTATATGGTAAAAGTCGTCTATATGACAGAAAAGTATAAAAAATTATTAACATAAGAATAAAGTTATTGTTGGAAAAAAATTAAATAAAAATTATGTGAATCTAACTACAAAATTAACAAGAATTTAATAAAAATGAAGATATAATCCATCTAATCCATCTTTTCTTGAAGAATCTATCATCTATCATGCACTTGAATCTAATCATGAATTTCTAAGCTTCTTTTAGCACTATTTATTACATTATTATGATTTCATAAAATGCCAGATAAACTAAATCTTGCAAGTTCATCAGACTTGCAATTATAAACGAGTTTATAGCAGTTTATCAATTATTAAAAAACATTGTTAAATTAATCAATAAATTTCAGTTCTAAAACATCTTCAAAATCACAAAAAAACCATCGTTAGTCATTAAGTATGGAAATATACAAACTGAAAGTTATTTAATACTTTATTATGAATAAGATTTTAAATATTAAGAGAGGAAAATTTAAGCCATGAGTTAAAATGTTATGATATCTTATTCATGTTTTCTTAAATTAATTAATTGACTTATTTAATTTTATATAAATGTTCATTGCTAAATGTAATTAAAAATTAAACAAATACAATATGATACAATAAAATAATAACTTATATTGAATGTTTAAGTCTTTCCTTTTCCTCTGCTGCTTCAGATTAGTATCTTTAGAAGTCTACAAATCTAACAATTGCAATCTGAAGTAATTAATCTAGATTTTAGTTGCTGCAATCTTTTCCTTTAATTATTTATTAATGGTGCATGTATAGATTTTTTTTCTTTTCAAAATAACATAATGTAAAATTAATTTCTCTTTAACCATGCACATCACATATGAAGATGTAATTGCCTTTTTACGTAATTCATACCACATAAATATCTCATTAAAAAATATTACGACATAAATATTCTATTCATAGTTCTAAAAAAAGTAAATAATTAACCTAATTAACTTAAAAATCATATATAACTACTTGTCATTTATAAAATTAAGAAAATAATTAGTTAGTATTATAACTACTGCAATCAACCTAAACTTTAGAAAGACCCATAATGCAGAAATAATTGGTTAATGAGCATCGAAAAATTAATAAAAGCAAAAAAGGTTTTTTAACGAAAGATTATCTACTGAAAAAAATAATTTCAAAGAATTAAAAATATATATATATTTTAAACATCCAAACGTGATACGAAAGATAAATGATTCACTGTGCAATTACAATTACAGCATCAGCGTCACTTGTCAAAACATGGAGTCCTGATCCTGATTGAAGCATTTGAAAGCGATTTTATTTTTGTTTGTGTATCTGAGATTCTTAATAACTTTTTATATAATTTCGTGTAATAAAGATGTACAAGGTATGTTTAAAATGAAAATTTTTATTTCTTATAATATTAAATAACATAAATTGGTGCTGATATTATCATGCATTTTTTATAACTTTTTATAGCATTAAAAAGTTAAGTATTAATTAATTTTTGATCATTAATGAAGTAAATATCAAAATGAATATTTTTAAAATATTATATATGGCATATCACTCATATAACGATATTTTCAAATTTATCATTAGCAATATATCAAATGGTTAACATTGATATTAACGTAATATGCGCATATATTTTAAATTACTAGAATTGGTACTAATAAAGTTTCCATTATATAACTGTTTGAACTAATGGACATTAGTGAAATTGAAATATGTTACTCGATTTAAAAGAGCATGGAATCTATAAATTATTTCGGGAAATATTAAATAAATTTTAAAGTACAGATAATTTGATTTAATATAATTTTAATTTAATTTATGTTTTAAAGTTTATCAGAGTTTCCAAACAATCCAAAAATATGTCACCATTTCTACCATCATAACCATTTGAAGGTCACCATTGAGAATAAATTTTATGAAAAGCTTGGTATTTAATGGTTAATAAAGTTCATAAGTAAATATTAATTTCTTAATTTGGAAAAACTAAACAACAATTTCATACTTAATATTATAAAAAAAAAGTTTGTTTGTAGTAGTAAAATGTCTTATAAAAATGAAATATTTTGTTGGTACGAAATTGTCTTTAAAATACCAAAATAGAAGTACTTTTTTTAATATTTCTTCTCTTTCAAGTTATTTCAAAATATCTTTACAAGAAAAATCTAAAGTTTTGTAAATAATATATTTTCTACTAGAATTAATTGAATTGATTTGGTTGTAAATGCACTTTTACTCATTTTAAATACTTGTTTAATGATATATAATAGACTAAAAGTATTTCAAAATATTTTAAATATTAATATTTTAGAAAGAAGATTTACTTACATGAAATGCACCTGTGAAAACAATACCCATATTGTATTTTTCTAGCAGTTTAAGGAATGATTTCGAAGCTCATCATCTCGACTCCTCGCTGTATATTCTTTGCGGAGAAAAATAAGAAACTTGTTTGTGTAGTTTCTGATTGCATCGTAGGCTTTCGTTTCTTACTGTATCTGCACTTCTTATAAACTATTCGCATCTTTTAAGGGATGTTGGACGGAACACTGAACGGGCGATGGGGAAAAATAAATAGGGGGGGTGACTAAGATTTTGTACGGAAAGCTGCTTTTGGGATAGATTGCACAAAGCGATAGAGAGAGAGACAGAACTAACAGGATAAAACGAACAAAAAATATATTCGATTTTCTTTCTTTTTATTTGCGAAAAAGACCAGCATTGGTTGGGAAGGGGAAGGGGGTAGTGCGTGGAGAATGGCCCAAGGCGTTAAACAAACATCTCAAAACCTTTTTCAAAAGGTAAAAACGAACAAATGAAAAAAAAATAAGAATAAAGAAAATTGTGAAAAGAACGTTTTTTACAGCGTGACACGTGGTGCAGTAAACACCTTGAGAATTGGAACGTCAGTGTGAAAGGGGTTAAAAAAATAAAAATCAAAACTATTGTAAACTGACTGAGGGGTTGGGGAAGGGGTGGAGAAATGCAAAATGAAAAACCGTCCGAGAAATATTCCTTCGAATTTTGAGTCCGATATACTTATTGGTTGAATATATTTTCATGCCCTTCTTTTTACTGCAAAACCTGATTTTTATTTATTTATTTTTTATTTAGGTTTCGTTCCCGCTGTTGTTAGCCGGTACAAAAGGGATTGAAAGGAAGTGAAGAGATTCAGTGTGAAATGCGCAGACTGTACCGCTGGCCGTTATGATTGAAAAGGAGCTAAATAACTCAGCATTTGATTATTGCAGTATATCTTCGTCGAACCTGTTATGTTCTGGAGAATGTGTCGGTATCCGAATTAATACCTTTGCCAGAGGTTCTGTTAGCTTCTGTATCGTTTCTATTGAATTTCTGATGAAATAAACGAAATTCTAAAGATTTATTTTTTTTTCTGTTTCCCTTGGGACATCTTGCTCTTTGAATGACACGAAAGGAATTTGATTTAAATTTTCAAACTAAAAAAAATTATCAATAATATTGCTTTTTTTGTTTTTGTATTTTGGTTCCCAGGCGTAACAGTTACTGGATCTTGGATCAATGTTTTTATTTTTTGTGGAATTATTTTGTATTTCAGAAACACTTAGACGGAATTTGTAGATTAGGGAGCTATAAAAAGGCAAAAACGAAAGGCGTCTTGTTCTTTGAATGACACGAAAGAAATTTGATTTGAATTTTCAAACTAAATAATTTTATCAAGGAATTTTTTTTTCTTTCTAATTCTCTGCCGTAACAGTTAAAGAATCTTTGATCAGTGTTTCAAATTTTTATAGATCGAAATCGGTTAGACTGATTTCGCAGGTTGCGGATGCAATAAGAAAGGCGAATATTCTTTTAAAAATCTGTGATTTTACGGAAATGTATCTTACTCAAAAATATTGAAGGAAATTTAAATATTATATATTTTAAGTAGATTAATTTTAAATTGTCTTTATTTTCCAAATTTAAATTTATTTTGAAGATTAAAAATACAATACACTAAAAACAAAATGTCTTTAAAATTTAGTTAAAAAATACTTTAAATTAAAACAAAAATAATACTTAAAAATAAAAAACAAAATACGCATATTTAAAAATAAATTAAAAAATAATAAAGTTTTTATTATATATAGCAGCGGTATTACTTGTCATCGTGTCAATGACTGCTTTGCAACTGAAGACACCAAGCAAATGAACTATTCTTTTAAGTTTCCCACTCTGAAATTTAAGAAGCATACTTTAAATACTCTTAGGTTATACGTTCCATCACTAGTTACATCGTCCACCAACAAACACTCCAGAAATTATATCAACTGTACTACGAACATGGATATATTTACCTTAGTGATTTATTAATTCCCACAGTGATTAAGGAAACAAATGTACATGATTGTAAAAAAAAATAACCACATACCTTTAAGACAATGAAAATCACTAGTAACGTAAATGCTACATAATAGCTTGCAGTTCAAAGAAGGTTTTTTTTTATTAAATAGATTATTATTTCTATTTACATGGTTTCTAATGTAGATAACAAATAAAATTTAAAAAATATTCGAAATTTAGCATACATTTTTGCCAGTTCATTCCACGGCGAGTAGGACATTCAAAAATATCTCTGCATATAGTAGTTATGCTTGATCTTTGAAGAGTGTAAATGTACTCAATGGAGTGTTTCAGAAATAAAGCATTTATTAATACAAATCATGCTTGGTAGCGTGCAGTTAAACACAGCTAATTTTATATTAAAGGGATTTTTATTCTAATTTATAAGGTTTCTAATATAGAAAAAATCAAATATATTGAAAATTTATCATACACTTTTGCCTAAACACTCCACAACCACTAGGAATTTCTAAAATATCTCTGCATATAGTAGTTATGCTTGATCTTTGAAGACTGTAAATGTATTCAATGGAATATTTCCAGAAATAAAGCATTTAAATTATTTGACTTAAAAATTTAGAGTACTTAGGTATTTATTTCTCTCACAGAACTTTAGAAATAGTAATATGAATTAATTTTTTTTTTTTATATTTTAATGTATTTTTAAATATTTTATGCAGTTACCTAAATTATAAATACTTTTTAAATTTACTATATTGTCTTTTTAATCTTAAAAATAAGTTAGCATTTGATAAATAAAAACAATTTTAAAAATGTGTATAATAATTAAATTTTATTCTCTCCTTTTTGCGCAAGATACATTTAGGGAAATCCAAGAATGTAATGAACTTCTTAAAAGAATATTCTCCGTTCTTATTCCGTTTCTAAAATACAAATTCAGTATAAGTGCTTTCTGAAATACAAAACATTTAAAGAAAAGATTTGAAATATTGATTCGAGATCCACTAACTGCTACGTCAGGGAATTAAAAAAAATTTTCTTGATCAAATAGTTTAGTTTGAAAATTTAAATCAAATTCCTTTCGTGTCATTCAAAGAGCAAGACGGCCCAAGGGAAATAGAAAAAAATCAATCTTTAGAATTCCGTTTATTTCATCAGAAATTCAATGGAAACTATATAGAAGCTAACAAAACCTCTCGGCAAACGTATTAATTCAGATGCCGACACATTCTCCAGAACATAACAGGTTCGAGGGAGATATACTCCAATAATCAAATGCTAAGTTATTTAGCTCCTATTCAATCATAACGTCTGGAATATCCCAACGGTACAGTCAACGCATCTCACACTGAATCTCTTCACTTCCTTTCAATCCCTTTTGTACCGGCTAAAAACAGCGAGAACGGAAACGTAAATAAATAAAAATCCGGTTTTGCAGTGGGAAAAAGGGGTGAAAATATATTCAACCAATGAGTATATCCGACTCAAAATTCGAAGGGATATTCCTCGGAGGGTTTTTTCATTCTGCATTTCTCCACCCCATCCCCAACCCCTCAGTCAGTGTACAGTTTTTTTTTTTTTTTTTTTTTTTACCCCTTTGCACACTGACGATCCAAATTCTCAAGGTTTTTACTGCACCACGCGTTACGCTGTAAAAACGTTCTTTTTTTTCCCATTTTCTTTATTCTTTTTCCATTTTTTTTTTTTTTTCTTTTTGTCGTTTTTACCTTTTGAAAAAGGTTTTGAGATGTTTGTTTAATGCCTTGGGCCCATTCTGCTCCTCCATTCCCTTCCCCCCCAAAAAATGCCGGTCTTTTTCTAAAATAAAAAAAAATAAAAATCGAATATATTTGACGTTTGTTTTATTCTGATAGTTCTGTTCTCTCTCTCTCGTTTTTGCGATCTATCGCAAAAGCAGCTTTCTGTACAAACTCTTAGTCACCCCCACCCCCATTATTTTTTTGTACCACCCCCAGTACACTGTTGCTGCCCAAAATCCCGTTAAAGATGCGAATAGTTTATAAGAAGTGCAAATAAAGTAAGAATCGAAAGCCTACGATGCATTTAGAAAGTGCACAAACAGATTTCTTATCTTTCCGCAAAGAATATGCAGCAAGGAGTTGAGAAGATGAACTTAGAAAGCTCTCCTTAAACTTCTAGAAAAATTCTATACGGGTATTGTTTTCACAGGCACATTGCTTGCAAATAAAACTTCTGATATATTCATATTTATAATATTCATATTCTGTAATATATTCATATTTAAAATGTTTAGAAATACTTTTATTATATGGTATATCATTAAAGAAGCATTTAAATTGAGAAAAAGTACATTTACTGCTAAATAATCCAATTTATTCTAGAAGAAAATAAGTTACTTACAAAACTTTAGCTCTTCCTGTTAAAATTATAGTTAATTTAATGAAATTTAAAAGTTAAAATTAGTTTGTAATACAAGAAATTTTTTTTAAATAGTACTTCTAACTTTGTAATATAAAGGCAAATTCATATCAACAAAATATTTGATTTTTATAAGACATTTTATTCAATTCAACTTGTAAGAGCGATCTTTTTTATAATATAAATTTTTTTATTTTTACTAATAAAAAATTGTAAACTAGCATTTACTTTCGAACTTTATTATTCGATAGTTTTATAATTTTTCGTAAAAATTATTTTTTTAGCCCTAATAAATGTATTTTTTTATTATTTATAAAATTAATGAAAAATTATAAAATTTTTAATTTTGAAATTTATATTTAAAAATTAATTCAATAAACATTCTAAAAATGACACATTTATAAAAATTGAAGATATAATATACTAAGAACTGTAAAACTACAAGCAAAAAAATTCAAATTGAATATAAAAGAAAAAAATGTTACTTTTCTATATCATTTAATAAAATATGTTTAGAAAACTAGTATTTGTAGTAAAATTTAGAAAATTCACTTAGAATTATAAATATACGTATATATTCTGTTTAATCTTTTTATACTTGTTAAAATACAGCGGCTTTAAGGTAGCAGCTAATTTTTTATTCGGAATAAAGATACTTTTATATAGATGTAGAAAAAATAAACTTTCTTCTTTAGTTACAATGAATATTTTGGAAATCCATTAATATTTCTTATGTATGAATCACTCTTTCTTTCTAGAAACTAAACAAACTAA